>JAIGNY010003719.1:252500-452919 GCA_020152595.1 Chiridota heheva | reverse complement strand
TGCATCAGCCCTGTCATTGCCAGGGATGCCAAGATGGTTGGGTATCCAGAAGAAAAGAACACTTTTCCTGAAGAGGGTGGGTGAAAGGAGTTTCCGGAGGAGGAGGTGGGATGTGAGGTTATCCCATTTAAGGTTGAGTAAAGAAGTAAGAATAGCCTTTGAGTCGGAGAAAATGGCAAAGTGGCTGAGCGGAAAGTACTCAATAAAGTTGAGGGCAAGTAGAATGGCCTTTGCCTCGGCTGCAAAGATGGACAAGTAGTCGGGAAGTCTGAGGGTGATGTCTTGGATGACGGCAGCAGCAGCTGTCTTGTTGCCTTCCTTGGAGCCATCAGTATAGATGGAGGTGTAATTTGAGAGTTGGTCTTTGATTTGGTTGTGGAGATTGATGAAGAGGTTAGGGTGGGTTTGGGTTTTGTGATGAGTGGAGAGGCCCAGGTGGATAGAAGGGAGGGGGGTGGCCCAAGTAGGAAAAGTGGGCCAGGAGAAGGTGCTGAGAGTGGCTGGGTTGATGCTGAGATGGAAGAGGTCCAATTTAATGTGTAAGCTAAAGGGAGGGGATAGAGTTTTAGTCCTATTAAAGAGGGTGAAGAAACTGAGGTACCTAATAAGGTTGTAAACAGGGTTCTGAGTGCTGGTGAGGACTCTAAAAGCATAGGAGAGGCTAAGATTTCTACATCTATGTAGAAAGAGGGGTTCATTGGCTTCAACATGAAGGCTGGTGATTAAGGAGGTCCTGTAGGCACCTAGACAAAGCCTGAGGGCTTCATTTTGGATGGTGTTGATGTGGTTGGGGTATGAGTTGTGAGTAACACAGTAGACAATATTGCCGTAGTCAAGCTTGGCACGAATGATGAGCCTGAAAATTTTGAGGAGAGCATGGCGGTTTGCACCCCAAGTGGTGTTGGAGAGGAGGCGGAGAATGTTGAGGGAGCTGTTGCATTTTAGTTTCAGGTTGGTGATGTGTTGCTTGTAGGAGAGCTTGGGGTCTAGAGTTAAACCCAGGAACTTTGTGTGTTCAACTTTAGGGATGCGATTGCCACTAAGCACGAGGTTCGGGTTGGGGTGGAGGTTGCTGAAATGACAGAAGTGCATGCAGACTGTCTTGGAGAATTTAAAACCGTAATTGTTGCACCAGACCTGCAGCTGGTTGTGGCTGATTTGGAGTCTAATTTTCAACAAGAGGAAAGTTAGGGGTGGAATAGAAGATGGTGAAGTCGTCCACCAAGTTTCATATCTCTCAAAGCAATCTAACACATTTTTTGTAATTATTAAAAACTTTGATACTACTACTTAATAGTATCATGGGAGCTGCCATTTTGATTTCAAAACATGCAGATTATGATGTCATCAGCCCAGCAGGATATTGGAATATTTGTATTTCTTTAAAATCTACCTTACGTTTTCTAACTTTAATATGAAAAGTTGTTTTTCTTTTGTAAAGGTCAAGGACATTTTTGTGTACACATGAAATTATCATGACATGCTGTTAAAACTTTGTGTCACATAATTTTGGAATAAAAACTTGAATCACATTTATAAAGAAATACATTAAATTCCTTTGTCCCAATTGGGGAAATTATGTCATCATGCGCAATATTTCAATACAGAATTGAACAAAATAGCATCTCCCATGTGTGGATTTCAAACATGAATAACTTGAGATAGGAATAAGATTTTGACTTGCTGTGTTCGGCAGTTGGTTAAGAATGTTATCCTCTATCATATGAACTAATGATTGTATCAGAGTTTATGTCTCCTTTAAGCCCGGACAAAATCTCAAATCTGACATGGTATATTTTTGTATTGCTCACAACAGTGACCACAATTGAGCACATGCAATCAGCAATTACACCAGGGATTTCTTATTTCTACAATCCACACACTTTACCTCACTTTCGATGGTCATAATCTGACATATGGTAAACAGATTTCACTGCAGCTGCTCTGACTTTCACACTCAACACAATACAAGGACAAAGTATTCCCTTGTGGTCAAAGTGTCTGGCTTAAAGTAATAATTTACGAGTAGCGTAGTATTTAACAGTGAAGGTTTTGTTTGTTTATTGATGAGTGATTTTATGTAATGTTTTTGTTCAACCTTGTAGGCTTTGAGGATTTTGAACTGAAAAGCTATTGCAAAAGATAATTTATCATGTAATTGCAGTTTTTGTTTACCTCCGATTTTACTTCATATTTACCTTAAGTTTGATATATTCACCGAGTAAACGAAGAGTAACTTTTACACGAACACCATCTGATTGTTCGTTATACTCGGACAAAGCCTACATACCTGGTGTAAAGTGCTCCCTGCAAATCCTAGTGCAAATGTATGTAGGTATAAGTAAGAGTACAGCATAGAAGACGACAGTGTTCTTCACTCTACACAATGGCAATGTAAACAAAGTCATGTGACATCAGCTAAAACACCCTTATAGGGAGACCATGCGTGTTGTTTGTGAAAATAAGGAGCTATAAATAATTGTAATTTCCATTCTTTAACCCTTTGTAATGAGCCTCTTTGATCACGATGAGTTTATTCTTTACCCCTTTGTAATGAGCCTCTTTGATCACGATGAGCTCATTCTTTACCCCTTTGTAATTAGCCTCTTTGATCATGAGCTCATTCATTACCCTTTGTAATGAGCCTTTTTGATCATGATGAGCTATTCTTTACCACTTTGTAATGAGCCTCTTCGATCATGATGAGCTCATTCTTTACCCCTTTGTAATGAGCCTCTTTCATCATGATGAGCTCATTCTTTACCCCTTTGTAATGAGCCTCTTTGATCATGATAAGCTCATTCTTTACCCCTTTGTAATAAGCCCCTTTGATCATGATGAGCTCATTCTTTACCCCTTTGTAATAAGCCTCTTTGATCATGATGAGCTCATTCTTTACCCCTTTGTAATAAGCCTCTTTGATCATGATGAGCTCATCCTTTACCCCTTTGTAATGAGCCTCTTTGATCATGATGAGCTCATTCTTTACCCCTTTGTAATGAGCCTCTTTGATCATGATGAGCTTATTCTTTACACCTTTGTAATGAGCCTCTTTGATCATGATGAGCTTATTCATTACCCCTTTGTAATGAGCCTCTTTGATCATGATGAGCTCATTCCTTACCCCTTTGTACTGAGCCTCTTTGATCATGATGAGCTCATTCTTTATACCTTTGTAATGCGCCTCTTTGATCATGATGAGCTCATTCTTTACCCCTTTGTAATGATTCTCTTTGGTCATGATGAGCTCATTCTTTACACCTTTGTAATGCGCCTCTTTGATCATGATGAGCTCATTCTGTACCCCTTTGTAATGAGCCTCTTTGCTCATGATGGGCTCATTCTGTACCCCTTTGTAATGAGCCTCTTTGATCATGATGAGCTCATTCTTTACCCCTTTGTAATGGGCCTCTTTAATCATGAGCTCATTCTGTATCCCCTTTGTAATGAGCCTCTTTGATCATGATGAGCTCATTCTTTACACCTTTGTAATAAGCCTCTTTGATCATGATGAGCTCATTCTTTACACCTTTGTAATAAGCCTCTTTGATTATGATGCGCTCATTCTTTACACCTTTGTAATAAGCCTCTTTGATCATGATGAGCTCATTCTTTACCCCTTTGTAATGAGCCTCTTTGATCATGATGAGCTCATTCTTTACCCCTTTGTAATGAGCCTATTTGATCATGATGCGCTCATTCATTACCCCTTTGTAATAAGCCTCTTTGATCATGATGAGCTCATTCTTCACCACTTTGTAATGAGCCTCTTTGATCATGATGAGCTTATTCTTTACCCCTTTGTAATAAGCCTCTTTGATCATGATGCGCTCATTCATTACCCCTTTGTAATGAGCCTCTTTGATCATGATGCGCTCATTCTTGACCACTTTGTAATGAGCCTCTTTGATCATGATGAGCTCATTCTTTACCACTTTGTAATGAGCATCTTTGATCATAATGCGCTCATTCTTTACCCCTTTGTACTGAGCCTCTTTGATCATGATGAGCTCATTCTTCACCACTTTGTGATGAGCCTCTTTGATCATGAGCTCATTCTTTACCCCTTTGTAATGAGCCCCTTTGATCATGATGCGCTCATTCTTTACCACTTTGTAATGAGCCTCTTTGATCATGATGCGCTCATTTCCCTCTGAAATTGTAAATTTCCAACCGAACAAGATTTGCGTAATTTACATGGTTTTTCAAACTTGGTGTTTAAAGGAACTTGGATTGTTTTCCAAAGAACTAAATCTCTACTTTTACCTACCATACCAATCTGTTCATTTTTGAATTGATATTTGAGGTTTAAAATAAAAATAGATCCTTTGAAATTCGGTGTCAGTTTATTTTGTGTGGTTTGACTACATTTCGATGGAAAGGAAATGTAAGTTCCCCTTTCAATACTGAATTACGGAGGATTTCGTTGAAAGAAAACTCTGTGGAATTGATCAATTTCATTCATCAATTTCATATTCATATCAATTTTTATTTGCAACAAGCTCATCAAACAGATCACTTGATGCAACTTATATAATATGACTGCAATATAAAATTACACATGATCAAGTTGAAATACAAAACAATAATGCTTTTTTATCTTCCATGTTGAATAAAATTAACATTCATATCATCAATGACTAAATTTTCTAACAAAGTGGCCAGTTCTCTTGAATTTCAAAGTTGTAGACATTTAGAGGGCGATCTTATACTAGACAAATGGAACTTGCACATGTAGCATCACCACTTACCCCAGGTGCAGCATTGATGGACGTTCTACCACCCAGGTTTATTGTCCTTCCATCTTTGTACACAAACAGGTTGAGGCCAGTTTGAGCTGGTTCTCCACCTACAAGACATGAAACAGATGACACAGCTAAAGTTTGGCTTCATTGGTGGAAACAAAGATGCACCTAAGTCTAGGTCGATTCCACGAATATAACGTCAGTGACAGGATGTGAAACCGCTCCCATTTAACCCAAAATGTCTAAAAGCAAAAAGTCACAGAATTTCATGGCTTGAATTTCACAGTCTTTGAATTTTGCTATTTGAACAACTTAAGATTATACTAGATGTCATAAAACTGAGAACCAGAGCAGGATTCCCCAAATATCATCTTGTTTGACCAATTAACCTCTCTGGGTTTGATGATTGACAGCTTTCTCAACCAATCACCACAACAAAATCTGCTTAACTAAGTGGGGTAAATATCCTAAGTGGTACTGGTACAGTACAACCAGCTAGTGGCGCGTGCTTATGTAGTCAATGCAATTTACTGTACAAAGACTAAGAGACGGCAAATTGGTGAACAAAAATTGCACTTACAGGCCCAGTGCAGGCTTTGTAAATCTGATTGATGTTACCCAGAACACTTAGCAAACTGAATTTTGTTTATCCCTTTGCTAGAAACTCTAAAGATCGGAGAAGTGACATATGTGATTCAAAGCTTGCTGCAGGCCTCGCGAACATCTAAATGTCAATGCATTGGTTGTACATGATTATGGATTTGAGGTTTGTTTTTCCGCACTAAGTTACCACGTTGCTATGGTGGGTGTGGCTTGCTATGGTGGGTGTGGCTTGCTATGGTGGGTGTGGCTTGCTATGGTGGGTGTGGCTTATTTTGTAACTCAGAGACGTTAATTAAGTATTAATGAAGAGTATCCCCAACTCCCACTCTGAAAACAGATGTAAGCAATAATTTGCCAAGTTTATGTGTTCATCAATTTAGTCAACTCGGAAATTAAAGGAATATTCCCATGGTTTTTTGTACAAATTTATTTAAAGGAGCATAATTTTAGAGCCAATTTGGTACAAAAATTAGGTTAATATCGTATTCCATTCAGGAGATATGGATTTTTTTTAAGATTTCCCAATTGCATTTTAAAGTTTTTGCACAGTATGATAAATTCATGTTGGATGATGTCATAGAGGCATTTCCATTGCAAATGTTTATGTATTTCATTGAATGTTAATTGGTTGTTTCTGTATAATAAAAAACAATTTTCTAAAAGTTATTGAAGTAGGGTATATTTGGCAATGTATGTATATAAATACCTAACTTTCATCAATTTATTTTTCTAGCATGATTTCCTTACAAAAAAGGATGATAGATTTGATTGAAATACATAAACTTTGTGGGAGAATGTGTTGCTGTGATGTCATACTGAGCCTTTTGATTGGCTTTTTTTGTGAAGCTTAAAATTTAAATACCTTCTGGTAGGAATAACATATCAACATGATTTTTGTACTATACTGTTTCTGAAATTGTTCTCTTTCTTATGAAAGGTTACGGAAAAAACATGGAAATATTCCTTTAAAAACATGAGAATATTCCTTTAAAAACATGAGAATATTCCTTTAATGATACATGAAGTGACATCCCTTCATGAAGAAACTGTAATGGAAGACATTTAGTGAAATGCAGTGGTCTCTGAATATACGGCAAAATTCTGAAACGAACAGAAGAAAACAGAATTTGAACTATTCTTCTCTGAAAAAGTGTGTCCAAAGAGAGGTTGTGACACATATATACCTTGTGAATGAATTATGGGCCTTTATGGATATAAGTTACTTTCTTTGTTATCAACCTGCTCACCAATTCAAAATGAACATTTATTATTTCATTGAATGAATCACAAACGAAACTGTTTTCAGAGAATAACACACCTGTGATGCTTCTCAATTTCTCAACCATTCATGAATACAAATTTATGCTGGTATGATTTTGTTAAAATCTTTAAGTAAGGATAAGAAACTTTGTAGTTTTTCTGACACTTGAACAAAAAGACACAAGAAGCAGTGAAAACAATAATAAATATATCGTTGGTTTATACACTCACAGTTATTTCCATGTAATTAAAACAAATGTTAGGTGAAGTGAATTATATCAACTTCAACAAATGGAAATTAATTTTCTCACAAAAATGAATTCCAGAGGGACTATTGTATACATTGTACTTATCTATAAACTTAAGCAATATATGGACAGGTAGGGGCAAGGTTAGCTACATTTATTTAAAGTCCGCTAAAATACACAAAGAAAGCAACCATTTTCACAACAAGAACTGTCGGAAGGACAATATGCTCAACTATTCAAAGTTTGTATAGAGAATGGGCGTATTGAGGGAAGTATACACAGAAATAGGGTAGCAGGGGCAAATTATTTCAGATTACTTGAGATTTGAAAGATGCAGTTACATTTTCATTTGCTTTGCTAATTTTCACATCATTTTACTTCAAGCCTCAAAATATCTTTTGAGTTTTCTTAGATATATATTAAATAAAAAATAAAAATTCCCAAGGTTACCTCATTCAGTAACTCAGAAAACATGTAAAAGCTAGCAGTCTTTATAAGTACAACACCTCTTTTAGTTCTATCAATTGAATGACAAAGAAAGGAGAGGCCCTGACATGCCAATGAAAGAATGTCATTAAACCCCCTTTCCAACCTGTACCCTCTCCCAACCCCTACATATTCCCAAAACTACATCCTGGATTGTAATACAACTTCCAATTTAAGAAAATATGCATGTCAAGCAAAGTCAAGCAGCATGAAAAATGTACAATAGCAGTAAAGCAAAATTAGGCGAAACAATATTGCTTAACGTATGACAAACTAGACATTGGAAACGACACAAATCCTCTCACTGCTAATAATGCATATTCCAGACTGTCCCACATTCCAACCTGTCCCAAATGTCATCCCACGTCTATACTCCATGCAATCACACCTGAAAACCAGATACATACTGTATGTCAGTCATTCCACCACTTGCATGACCCACATTTAATCACGACTGAAATCCAGTTGACACCCTACCACATGCCATTCAACCCTGTCCCACATGTCGACCTACCCTGTTACACATGCCAACCCACCCTATTACACATGCCAACCCACCCTGTTACACATGCCAACCCACCCTGCTTCTACATGCCAACCCACCCTGTTACACATGCCAACCCACCCTGTTCTACATGCCAACCCACCCTGTTACACATGCCAACCCACCCTGTTACACATGCCAACCCACACAATTACACATGCCAACCCAACCTGTTACACATGCCAACCCACCCTGTTACACATGCCAACCCACCCTGTCCCACATGTCGACCCTCCCTATTACACATGCCAACCCAACCTGTTACACATGCCAACCCACCCTGTTACACATGCCAACCCACCCTGTCCCACATGTCGACCCACACTGTCCCACATGCCAACCCACCCTGTTACACATGCCAACCCACCCTGTCCCACATGCCAACCCACCCTGTTACACATGCCAACCCACACAATTACACATGCCAACCCACCCTGTTACACATGCCAACCCACCCTGTCCCACATGCCAACCCACCCTGTTACACATGCCAACCCACACAATTACACATGCCAACCCACCCTGTCCCACATGCCAACCCACCCTGTTACACATGCCAGCCACCCTGTTACACATGCCAACCCAACCTGTTACACATGCCAACCCACCCTGTTACACATGCCAACCCACCCTGTCCCACATGTCGACCCTCCCTGTTACACATGCCAACCCACCCAGTTACACATGCCAACCCACCCTGCTACACATGCCAACCCACCCTGTTACAAATGCCAACCCACCCTCTTACACATGCCAACCCACCCTGTTCTACATGCCAACCCACCCTGCTTTCCACCATCATCCTAATTCCTTCAGCTACTTTATCATCATGTCATCTTCTACCCCACATTCTGCTTATTGTTTATATTTTCCAAACCCCAAATTTAACATTCTTTAGAAGTAAAAAAACTTGTTTTGCTTCTTTATTCATGGTAAGACAAACATTTTGATTGCTATTCATGTCAGGAATGTCAATATCATAACAAAACTAGAAATGTGAAGTTAGTAAGTCATAAGCCATATATTTTTGATCTCAGGTCAAACATTTTGCAGCAAAGTGTATTGTTATGCAAATAACCTAATTGATATGCACACTATACTTCACCATAAAGTGTGAACAATGCTCTTCACATACACTGTATGATAATGTTTACTGTATGACCATTTGTTTAAGCAAAATCCCCATACCCACTTTAATTCAAGAGATACCACAAATACAAATATTTTCATTGCTATGCAAATAAGCTAATTAGTATGCACACACAACCCCCAATCATGCTCAATTAAACAGTACCAATGCCTTCTACCACTGAACCAAATACCGAGTTATTATCTCAGGTTAAATAATTTGTAAGCATGTCTATTATTATGCAAATAACCTAATATGCACACTACACCTCACCATTAAGTATGACAATGATCTTTATATGTATCATCATTTGTGTAAACAAAATCCCCACACCAACTTTAATTTAGGAGATATCATAGATACAAATGTTTTCATTGTTACAATCCCCAATTATGCTCATTTAAACAGTACCTGTCCTCTACCCTATGCCAAGTTACATAAATGTACATCATTCATAACTCAAGTTTTGAAAATTTTACTCAAACGCTTTGACCAAACAAATATTTTCATTGTTATGCAAACAAGCTAATTATCAGTATGCACACACAACCCCCAATCATGTTTAACTGAACAGACAATGTTCTTCACATATATGATCATTTGTGTAAACAAAATCCCCACTCCCGCTTTAAATTAAGCATATCATAGCTACAAATGATTTCATTGTTATGCAAATAAGCTTATTAGAATGAACACACAACCCCCGGTCATGCTCATTTGAACAGCACCCATGTTTTCTACCCCTATGCCAAGTATAACTTAAGTTTTGAAAACTTTAACCAAAAACTTTAACCAGACAAATATTTTCATTCTTATGCAAACAAGCTAATTATCAGTATGCACACAACCCCCCCAATCATGCTCATTTGAACCCATGTCCTCTACCCTATGCCAAGTTACATGAATGAACACCATTCATAACTTAAGTTTTGAAAACTTTAACAAAAAGTTTAACTGGACAAATATTTTCATTGTTATGCAAATTTAATTGTTATGCAAATAAGCTAATTACTATGCACATACAACCCCCTCTCAATCATGCTCATTTGATCAGTACCCATGTCCTTTACCTCTATGCCAACTTACATGAATGTATACAATTCATAAGTTATGAAAACTTTAACCAAACACTTTAAGAAAAACTTTAACCGGATGCCGACGCTGATGCCAACCCTGGGGGTAGTATATTAGCTCTTCTATACTTAGAATAGTCCAGCTAAAAATCAGTTACAATTTGACCATTTTACAGCTTCGAAAAAGTTTTGTGCAAATATGCACGTTTTTGTAGTACTCTTGTGATGTATGAACAGGAAAACGTCTCTATTTTCTTATATAAATCCATTGTTTTTTTAACCCTCTGCCATTTTTATTTGAATAGGCGAAGATTATGCTAATGAAGAGGATTTGATCTTTACCCCAACCAACCTAAAGATGGAGAAGGCATTTTGAACATTTTCAAGGTCTGAAATTATTGTAAGAAGTATTAAAAACAATAGAATTTTGAGATGGTTTTCCAGTTCATACATCACATTTTTTCAAAATATCAAATAATTTTCAGAGTTTAATTTCTCATAACTTGAAAACTAAACTCGGAATTTGATGGTCGTTGCAGTTGGGTTGAACAGAAACTTGAATTTGATGCTCGTTTGCGGTCAGGGTTGAACAGAAACTTGAATTTGATGGTCGTTGCGGTCAGGGTTGAACAGAAACTTGAATTTGATGGTCGTTGCGGTCAGGGTTGAACAGAAACTTGAATTTGATGCTCGCTGTGGTCAGGGCTGAACAGAAACTTAAATTTGATGCTCGTTTGCGGTCAGGGTTAAGCAGAAACTTAATTTTGATGCTCGTTTGCGGTCAGGGTTGAACAGAAACTTTTGACCCTCCATAAAAGTTTAAATATAACTCAAGATATACAATTACATAACATCTCCACACTATGATAGATCTTGCATATCTAAAAGATATTCCCATCATTTTAATGTGTGACCTTTATATACAAAACATAGTGGTAGAAACTATTCAGTTTCATCATATTTTACACTTTATTACGTACTCAAAATATATGAATTACAAATATTTTAGCAATAAAAGGCACTTGGGAGACACTTAAAACTGCATTAAACTTTATGAGCTAATAAAAACTGTACCTTTGACTGTGATGCATACATAACTCAAACAAGCCTATCGTGGGGACCTTTACATTACAGCAGGTAACAGAAACGACCTTGCAAGTTAAAGTTTATTAATATCTACTAGAAAAAATGGTTTTACGATCTGTAACAGAAACTGGAAGCTGGAGGGTCATCAATAGTTAAATACAAATTTGTATATCATTTAAATTCTGAAGAGAGTCTTTAACTTATGTCAAAAGCACAGACAGTTTCCAAGTTATAGCTAATCAATTTCTGTCCTAAATTCTTGAAATTTCTGTCCTAAATTCTTGAAATTTCTGTCCTTAAAATGTGTAAATTTCTGTCCTAAATTCTTGAAATTTCTGTCCAAAATTCTTTGAATTTCTGTCCTAAGTTCTTTAACTTTATTATCCTAAATTCTTAAAATTTCTGTACTAAACTTTAGTCACTGAAAATCATAAGAATTTTACTCCTGCTACTTTTTAATTGAGGGAATAATAGAGACTCAAAACCTGTTGGTTATATCTGCAGGTTTAGTTCAGGGGTCAAGCAAGTCTATCCTATTGGAAAGAGGAATTCAAAAGAAACAAAATAGTGAAAAAAGAATACAAAATATCTTAATCCATTAAAGAGATATCTAAGTTTAAAGTTTGGTATTATTTGAGTAGAAACGACTGAAATCGGACTAGTTGTGATGTCATAGCCTCAAAGTCTTTATGTACTCTATCATAATTTGTCCTGCGATTTTGTGACTTATTCAAAATATTGTAAATATTCTTTTAGCTATTTTCATGGTTTACAGCCAAAGCCATGAACAAAATATTTTGGTGAGGGGCAACAACTATTTGAAATTTGAATACGTTATTTTAATCCCCCATGATATTGAACGTAGGAAGGATCACCTCCCAGGGTCACCTCTCAGGTGGGAGAGGGAGGCAAAACCCACACAATTTTATAGAAATTTCCCGACTTCATCTTCAGCAAGTTCCTCTGCTGCTCCTTGCTGTGTACGGCCCTGTTTACAGCCCTGTTTACAGCCCTATTTACAACATATTTTATTATAAGTGAGCTCACACTGTTGCTAATGTCCACAGATCTTTACAGGCACATGGGCTGGTAAAGGATTCATCACCTAATATACCTCTCTGACTAAGGAAATAGGCCATGCCAACCATAGCAACAAGGTAACTCAGAGAGGTCAATTTTGATCAAATCTAATGCAAACCACATGAACAGCAAAATATCTCACTAACATCTGTAAGAAGTTGGTTATTTTACAGCTCTGTGAAACTTCAGGTGATAATAGGCAAATATTTATGCAAATTTGTGGTGGATGAAAGAGTAGACCCACAGTGCAAGATAGAGCTTATTCCTATGAGACTCACCATTCATTCCATATGGCCTGTGTGACCTCCTCTCGCATAGAACAGAAATGGTCATAGGCTTTCTGTAAAGGATCTCTCTTATGACACCATCACCACCATTGAAACGGCCTTTACCCCCTGTTCCTGGGTTTAACTGAAACCTTTTCAGAACAACAGCAAATCTGTAAATGAAAAACCAGAATCAAATACAAGAGCAACACATCATTCAGACCATAGTAATCTTTCTAACCGGTTGACTAACTGGTACAGTATCTGTTTTTCAACTGGTAGACTCCAGGTTACTGTTAGGTTGGGTTGTATTAAAGATCTGAAAATTGAACATGGTGCTTCTTTGCCTGGTATAATGCCGAGGGTGGTGTGAGATAATTATAATGGTGTGTGATTTACACAACCATGAGTGGCTGCCTGAGAGGCAAGGACCCAAGCATCGTAAGATTGTATGATTGGTAAATGTTATTGTATTCAAGAAACATTGATCATGTTTTAATTGATTAAGTACAGTATGTGGGTGGTTGGGGGTGTGGGGGGTAGGGTAGGGAAGCACATAATCAAGCTTTCCCATTAAAAATAGGAGGTGGGGGTTTTAAGCCACAAAATGAATATGGAAAAAAAGTTTGTTCGTTTGATGAGGGCTTAACGACACCATGACAACGAGGGTCAATTTGTGCCTAAGAGGTTAAATATTTTAGAGGTAGGAAGAAAAGAAAACAGGGGGAAAATGAGAGAAATAAAATAACTAAAAGCCAGAAAGCTGGGATCGAGAGAGGAGGTGCATGGGTGAAAAATTTAAAAAAAAAAAGTAGAGAGAGGGGTGGAAGAGGAGGACTAAATATGGTTGTACAAGGAAGCATGAAGGAGATAATTTTATCCGGAGGGTTTTTCCGGAAAAACTCAGCAATTGAGTTGTGGGGAGTGAGGGAAGCTCTGGGAAGGTTGTACAAGGGGCAAGCAAGGAGAACATAATGGACTGTGAGGGTGCAATGGCAATTGTTGCAGAGGGGTTGGGGGAGCCAATAAGGAGGTGGGAGAGAGTGAGGTGGGTGTGACCTATTCTAAGACTGGTAATATTGAACGTTGTTGACACGAGAGAGTTCTCTTGATGGTGGGTTTGATCGGAATGGTGGGCTGGATGACATGGAGTTTATTATCAATTTGGGAGTTCCATGAGGTTTGCCAGCAGTCACGAACAAGGGAAGCAATAAGCGGTTTGATTTTAGAAAGAGTTTTGGGAAATGGGGTAGGGGGAGGTTGAGGGCAAGCTTAGCGGCTGCATCAGCCCTGTCATTGCCGGGGATGCCAACATGGCTGGGTATCCAGAAGAAAAGAATATTTTTCTGCAGAGGGTGGCGAAAGAAGTTTCCAGATGAGGAGGTGGGATGTGAAGTTATCCCATTTAAGGTTGAGTAAAGAAGTAAGAACATCCTTGGAGTTGGAGAAGATGGCAAAGTGGCTGAGTGGAGAGTACTCAATAAAGTTGAGGGCGAGGAGGATGGCCTTTGCCTCGGCTGAAAAGATGAATGAGTAGTCTGGAAGTCTGCTACTGAAGGTGATGTCTTGGATGACGGCAGCAGCAGCTGTCTTGTTGCCTTCCTTGGAGCCATCAGTATAGATGGAGGTGTAGTTTGAAAGTTGGTCTTTGATTTGGTTGTGGAGATTGATGAAGAGGTTAGGGTGGGTTTGGGTTTTGTGATGAGTGGAGAGGCCCAGGTGCATAGAAGGGGGGTGGCCCAAGGAGGAAAGGTGGGCTGGGAGAAGGTGCTGAGAGTGGCAGGGTTGATGTCGAGATGAAGGAGGTCTGATTTAATGCATAAGTTAAAGGGAGGGGATAGGATTTTAGTCCTATCAAAGAGGGTAGAGAAATTGGGGTACCTAATGAGGTTGTAAACAGGGGTTTGGGTGTTGGTGAGGACTCTAAAAGCATAGGATAGGCTAAGCTTTCTACGTCTAAGTAGAAAGGGGATTCGTTGGTTTTAACACGAAGGCTGGTGATGGGGAAGGTCCTGTAGGCACCCAGATAAAGCCTGAGGGCTTCATTTTGGATAGTATTGATGTGGTTGAGGTGTGAGTTGTGAGCGACACAGTAGACAATATTACCGTAGTCTAGCTTAGCACCAATGGTTAGCCTAAAGATTTTGAGGAGAGCATGGCGGTTCGCACCACAGGTGGTGTTGGAGAGGAGGCGGAGAATGTTGAGGGAGCCGTTGCATGTCAATTTCAGGTTGGTGATGTGTTGCTTGTAGGAGAGCTTGTGGTCTAGATTTAAACCCAGGAACTTCGTGTGTTCAACTTTAGGGATGTGATTGCCATTCCTAGGGTTGGGGTGGAGGTTGTTGAAATGACAGAAGTGCATGCAGACTGTCTTGTCTTTGGAGAATTTAAAACCGCTATTGTTGCACCAGATTTGCAGCTGGTAGAGGCTGAATTGGAGTCTAATTTTGACAAGAGGAAAGCTAGGGGAGGAGTAGAAGATGGTGAAGTCGTCCACGTAGAGGGTACGTTTGATGTTGGGGCCAAGGATGTCCATGATGTCATTAATGCTCGGGTTGAACAGAGTGGGAGAGAGGATGCTGCCTTGGGGGATGCCCTCTTCTTGGGGGTAGGGATTGGAGAGGGTGTGGCCAATACAAACTTGAAACTGCCTGGGTGAGAGGAATTCTTGAATAAAGATGGGGAGGTGGCCTTTGAGGCCAATGGTGTAAAGTTTGCAGGGAATGTCGTATTTCCAAGTAGTGTTGAAAGCTTTCTTGAGGTCGAAAAAGATGGCAATGAGGTGTTCCTTTTTTGCAAAGGATTCACGGATAGCGGTGTCAAGCGTAATTAACTGGTCAAGGGCATTGCGACGTCTGAAAGCCGCTTTGGTGAGGGGAGAGGATTCTGTTGGTTTTAAGAAACCAGTTCAGTCTCTGGTTAATGATCCTTTCCATAATTTTACAGAGACAGCAGGTGAGGCGATGGGGCGGTAGCTGGAGGGGTTGGTACTACCCTTCCCCGGTTTAGGGACAGGGGTGATAATAGCTGTCCTCCATATAGAGGGAAAGGAGTGTGAGGACCAAATGTGTTTTAGGATGGTGGGTAGGGTAGTGGTGACCTTGTTGGGTAGGTGTTTTTAGAACTGGTAGGGGATGTTATCTGGGCCCTTGGAGGTGCAGCCAGCATCATGGATGGCTTGGTTTAATTCAGAAAGGGTGAAAGGGGTGTTGTAGCTCTCGGAGTTGTCGGAGGGAAAGGTGATACTGCGGGCTTCATTGCAAGCTTTTCTGGTTTTGAAAGCATTGGGGTAGTTGGCCGAGGACGAGATGCTGCTGAAAAATGTGGCGAGGTGGTTAACGATATCCTTTTTTGAGGTGAAAAGGTCACCATTCCAGGAGAGATGGGAGACTTGCCCACCCTGCCGTGGAAGCTGTTAACCATTCTCCAAATCTTCTTAGTCGGGGTGTTGGTGGTGAAAGAAGAGATGAAGCTGTTCCAAGTGTTGGTTTTACTGTCCTTGATAGTGCGCCTGGCTTTGGCATGGCTGATGCGAAAGAGGTTGAGGTTGTGGGTGGTAGGGTTAGTTTTGAAGTCCCTGAGGGCCCTTTTCCTGTTGTTGATGAGGGTTTTGCAGTCATTAGAGAACCAGGGGTTGAGGGGGTGATTAGGGGGTTTGGAGGTTTTGGAAATAGAGCAGGTAGCGATGTTGATAAGGATATTACTAAAGCTTGACATGGGATCCTGACCCTCGAGGAGATGGGGGGAGAGGTGTGAGTCACAGTGGATTTCGAAAAGGGGCCAGTCAGCCTTCTCGAGATTCCAATTGGAGGTGGAGTTAGTAGGGTTTGAAAGTTGGGGTGTATAAGAAGAGGGTAATGGTCACTACCACAGAGATCAGCAGTGACCATCCAGCTAAAATTAAGAAGGAGGATGGGGGAACAAATAGACAGGTCAATACAGGTAAGGGAACCTGTGGCAGGGTGAAGGTAGGTCAGGGAATTACTGTTGAGCAAGGAGAGGCTGTGCTGTCGAAAAGTGCTTTCGATTGCCTCTAGGGGTGGTGGTATTGGTTAGGGTTTGGTTAGGGTTAGAGGTAGGGTTAGAAGTCTTCATCCAGACAGGCTTTCACAGGAACTCTTCGTTGAAAATTGAGGGTGTCATTTCTACTAAATCATTCAGATTTTGAAATAATATAGGTCTAAATTTTCACATTTGTGTCATTAAAAAATTACATTATAAATGATTACAGATGTTTTGACCACTCACACCAAAGGTTAAAGGTACCATCACGTGCAAGAAAAGTGTGTTCAAATATTATCGAGATGCCAGAATAATATGCCCTCGCATTTCAGCAGTGCCTCTTTAAATCACTAATAGATGCATATAATAATACATTGATTAATATAGCACTTTTTGCTAAGGACTCAAAGCGCTGAACCTTTTGTGCCATTGTCTCACAAACTGAAAACTTTCATAAGTCCCCATGGACTAATCCCAACCGCGCAGCTACCACGTCACAGCTGTCATGAAAGCTGATCAGGTACTAAATTCATGAACTCACCGTCTCTCCAGTATTTCAGGATCAGTGATTCTTGTGTTAGTCATGTGTGTATGAACACCACTCTGCCCATCCCAGGTTGGTCCCTAATGGAAAGCAAATTTATATTAATTCTGAGTACAAATCAAAACTTCAAAATCTGAACAGAATGATCCTTAAATTACATCAAAAGCACTGAGCTACGATTAATGAAAATTTGAAAACGTATTTAATGTATGTAATAGTTGTGATCATAAGCGGGATTTGAGGTCAAAGGGGGCATTGTCCCCTACTTTTTCTCTCCAAATTTGTATCTTTTGTATGGTGATTTTTCATTTTTTACTAGCGCCGGGGTAGCGTGGGGAACACCGCCCCTGTACACTGCGGACAGCACCCAATCTTGTAACCACTGGAACGAGGAGAATCGGAGAAGTCAAACGTAGGTCATGAATTTCCAGGCTGAATTTCTCAAAATCTAATCGGTGGAGGTGTGATAAAGTAATGCATTTTTTATTCCTTTATGTATAAAGTCATTGAAAATTCGTGTCTCATAGAGTACCGAAGCTCAGAACACGTTTCCGAACCGTATAAAATTTGACACGTACGCTAAGTCAATATAAGCGCACAGAGGAATTGTGGGTAATATTGAGTAATGGCGGCTTCCATAGTCTATTCACCTCCACCTTCTTGGAGATATTTTGTCTTCAACTTTTTTTAGATCTCCTGGACTGGTTATCTCGCTCTAAATTTGAATTAAGGGTATAATGGACAATTTCTACCCAATTTTCACTGGATTTATTTGAACAATTTGGATGATGTTAGGAAAGGCTCACAATTCCAACTGCCCAAACATGGCCAGTGAAGTCGCGGATGGAGCCCGACTGAAAATAGCACAGAGTTGCCTATTGAATCAATGTCAACACAAGAAACCAGCATCCACGCATTCACTCTTAGTTTGTATGTACTGAATGTACTGTACAATGTGTGTGAGCTTTCTGTGTTCCTCTCGGTATGAATGGGGATTAACTCGTAAAAGTTCAACAAAAGATAATCTCTTTTGTTTGCCCATGGTTTGTTGGGGAAATTATTGACTTTGTTTTGAATTCGACTTTGTGAAGTATAAAGTGGGTATGTATGTGCGATAGGCTATATTATGTTACAAGTTCAGTGTAATGGTTGTCTTAAAACAGTGTACAGCAGGCCCTACATTAAAATTGTTTCCCAGGATTTGATGAATTGCTTAAAAAATAAACATATTGATCGTTGCTAATTTTAAACTTCTTCTTTGAATATACGACTGACAAAGTAAGTTGGTATTGTTACAATCTTGTTTTTTCCAGAATTTGAAATACAAATTGAAATTCGTGAATAATCTGAAGTTTACTTGGGTTGTATGTAAAATCCTTATATAGCAAAATAAGTTTCTGTTTGATAACTATAATCTAAAATATTCTTCCTAAATTTGTATGCTCAAAACTTTGATTACATTTTGAATTTTGTTTGATAACTATAATCTTAAATATTATTGTTAATTTTTGTGCTTGAAATAAAAGTCTGAAGATGAAAAAACATAAATAAAATTAATACACCAAGAAAAGCAGAGTAAACGTACTTCGTCAAATACAATATAGCAATGTACAGCTATACTATGATTTGGGGGATTGGGTAAAGTCATACTTACAGCTCCAGCACCCCCGGCGATAGTTTCATAATGAGCGCCTGAATCGTCCCCAAATGTCAAGTTGTTCATGCATCCCTTTAACAACGAAAATAAATTAAAATTTATGTAATGATAATAATAAGAGAAAGAAAAACGAATGAAAAAGTTGGTCAATGTAGAAAAGCTATTGAGAAATGTTAATTCAGTATTTTTCCAAAAGGTACCTCTTAACAACTCCATATATGAAATAAGTAAAAAAAACATGGAAGAAGCAAGGGTGGCAACAAAAAGAATGCTTGTCACTTTTGTTATGCAGGGCAGTACCCATGGAGACCCACCCACCCCCTCCCGCCTAAAATGTTTTTTAAAATGTCATATCAAGGTTCACTTTGAAGATTTTGTGTATGAAAATGCTTGAACTTAGAAAGTGCATTATGCTTGACAGGTTGTGCCTTAGTCCATCCCCACCCAGTCACATTTTGTATGTCCTTGTTTGGTCTTTTCACATTCTGTTTTGAAATATCGTAAGTCACATTCAGCTGCAATCAAAATGACAAATATGTACCTGGCTCAAGGGATAAAATCATTTAGGAAATTACTCATTCCAAACCCAAATTATTTTAATATTTGAATGACTGATCCAAGAATATTGAAATTGAACTACACACCTGAGATGCACCGCAAACTGCGAACGCTTTCAGAATGACATCAACAACCCTTTGTGAGGTCTCAACATTACCACCAACCACAGCAGCGTTTTCTGATGGATCTAAGATACTACCTTTTGGAATGAACACCTGTATTGGCTTTAAGCAACCCTGAAAAAGACAATGATTATAATAACCATTAAATAAACACATGACCCTACGCCTCCAAAAACATGTAGCAAATACTATTTATAAAATTCAACACAGTTTAAAACACAATTCATGAACAACATTCAGAATCATTTAACTTTAAATATCTTCTTTGAAACAAAAACAAGAGAAACAAATACGACATAATATCCACTGGAATTCAAAGGAATGGTGTATTATTCTGGAGTCTATAAACCTTTTCAAACCAAGTTTAGCCAAATGTGATATCTTCAGTACTTCCACCTAATCAAATGCTGAGGAAAATTTTACTTTGTTTCTCAACCAATCAGGTGCAGGTTTGAGGGAAAAAATGTAAGCAGCAATACGCGTGCGTACTTCCTTCATGTATAACACACGTATAATACGTGCGCTTGAAAACATATTTTCATACGCTTGTGTTTTATTGGTCAATAAGATTCCTCCAATATACGATGGGTCTATTATGGACACGTGAATCTCGGCCATGTGACATTATTCATATTAGTTATCCGTAAATTGCCGATTCAGATTTGAAAAGGTATATAGAATACTCCCAAAACAATATTTGTGCACATGATGGTACTCATAATCTTTGATGTAAATGTTCAAACCAACTAATTCTAATGCATATTTCAATAATTTTTCAATCACACAAGTATTAAAGTCTTAAAATGATACATTTGCTGGATTGTAAATAAACCTTTAAAAGATTTACTTCAGGAGTCAAGAAAGTTTATTTCATATAAAAGAGGAAGTCAAAAGAAAGAAAATGGTGAAGAAACTACTTCAGTATATTATTCCGTTAAGGAGATATTCAAATCTAAATCGTAGTGTCAGTCTACTATGGTACTATTCTCAAAAATTCTTTATCTTTTTTAGAAAATTTATTTATTTAACTTTGTAACTATTTGAATTATTTTTCCTTGAAACTTCCTTCAGGCGGTAAATTATAATTACCCTTTATAAAATCACAGAACAAAATATGATAGAATACATAAAAACTTGGAAGAATCTCAGAATGTGACATTACAACTAGTCTGATTTTAGTCCTTTCTACACAAATATCTCCTTAACGGAATAAGATTGGCTTTCTTCGCTATTTTGTTTATTTTTAGCGAATCCTCTTTCATATGAGATGAACTTGCTTGACCCCTGAACTAATCTTTGAACCTTACTTTTTATGTAACTTACTTGATTTAATGGTATGTCATGACCTATCATGCAGCGCAGGCAATATATTATAGCCGACAAGGTGACAGCCTTTGGCGCATTGCAGTTTCCATACACCTCTGGACCTGTTCCTGAGAAATCAAAGATGGCGGTTCCCTGAGAAAAGAAAACAAAGAAATCATCACTTTCTTGAGTACTGCGACAGGATTTGTTTAGCATAGCATAGCAAGGTTTAACATTCCGAAAGCATCCAGTGCTGGACATTATATCAAGACAATCACGGCCTTTGATAACCAGTTGTGAACTCACTGGTTGCAGACCCACCGAGATACGAACCAGGGACATGCGGGTTAGAGGACAAAGCACTAACCACTACACCACAGAGGTCTGTCATGATAAGACATGTTTAATGATAAGACATGTCTATAATTTTAGGACAGAGAACAGAAAAAAATCAGCCAAGATTGTAAGGCAACTACTCAAAAATCTTCTTCTTTTCAGGAAACAATGCACTTCAAAGATGTAACAAGTTTGTATCAAAATGGCTGATGCAGAAAGTCTATTTAAGAACACTGATGTCACATCCTCATTTTCACAAGAAATGCTACTGAACTTTATTAGGAATTATTTCAGCTTTTCATACTGATTGAGATAATTTGTTAATACTTTCTTCACATGACTTGTCCTTCTCTTTAAGATTTGTTCCAGCAAATCATAACCACAAACTTACCATAGCAAATAATGAGACCACTTATAGTAATTAAAATAACCACCCAACCACACAATTAGGACTTCATCCATTGCTAATTTGAAACTCACCACCAATGTCAACAACACTCAGAACCAGCAGGAGAACTAATACAATAAAGCCATTGATAAAGGAAATTTGATCTTAATTACTTGTGGTTTTCAGAATAAAGAAAATAAACATTCTGACCAGACCTGCTTATTTATCATGGACCTGCTTATTTATCAGGTTGGGTCTGAATGTGTAAAACTTCAGTACAACAACTAATGAGGGGTTAAATCCCAATTATTTTCGAAATAGAAAACTAAGAACAAATAATATATTGTGAGGAGGCAGGTTTTGTAGATAGGTGTACAAAAAGGCCGGATCATGTGTGTTAGATAGGTGTACAAAAAGGCCAGATCATGTGTGTTAGATAGGTGTACAAAAAGGCCAGATCATGTGTGTTAGATAGGTGTACAAAAAGGCCAGATTATGTGTGTTGGATAGGTGTACAAAAAGGCCAGATCATGTGTGACAGATAGGTGTACAAAAAGGCCAGATCATGTGTGTTAGATAGGTGTACAAAAAAGCCAGATCATGTATGTTAGATAGGTGTACAAAAAGGCCAGATCATGTGTGTTAGATAGGTGTACAAAAAAGCCAGATCATGTGTGTTAGATAGGTGTACAAAAAGGCCAGATTATGTGTGTTAGATAGGTGTGAAAAAATGGCCAGATCATGTGTGTTAGATAGTTGTACAAAAAGGCCAGATCATGTGTGTAATTACTGGGTTGAGGATTAATTTTGATTTAAAAAACATGTTTTTATCGGTTGGCTATTAACACTCTGGTGAGCTCCAGTGCAATACACTTAAAATGTAAAGCCTGAAGTATTCATTATGTCAGTCAATTTTAGGAGGAGCATATCATAAAACAAGATGTCAGCTACCTTTTCAGTGTCTATATCAATAGTGAGACATATAGGAGTGCCATCATCCATGTAGTCCGTAGCAGATAGCTTCGTCTTCCCATTCCTCTTCTTTGTCATCCTTCCAATCTCCTTCAGCATGTCTTGGACAGCCTCTTCTGCATTGGCCTGAATGTAACCCATGTATGCTTGCACCACAGGTAGACTGTATACATGGATAAGCTCTGTGATTAAATTTATACCCTGGGGGCAGAGAATGAAGTAATGATTGATGGCTTGTCACAAAATGTCATGTCACAAAATTTCAAGTTTTGTCACATGTATCAAAAGTCGCATCACTTTTGGCACCTTTTGCACAGAATGTCACATCAGCTTTGCCTTTGCCACATTTGATTGGTATAGATTCAATCAATTTAAACATCACAACCAGTTGACTGGTGATACTCATAGGATCATTTGGTTTTCTCTGTCTCATGAAAAATGGAATCCACCACTAAAATGCAACATCAAATTACCAATGAGTGTGAGAGAAGGGGTAAAACATGTCACAAAATGTCAGACAATTTTTTTTACAGTAAATCTGTTTATGTTCATTTTGTCACAATCTGGCACAAAATTTTCAAAATGTCACTGATTTTTGGACAATGAAATTTTGTCAAAAAATATCACCATGTTACAGACACTCCATTCTCTGCCTGGGGCAATGAAGAAAAGAATCTGATTGGATGGTGTCTTTCTGGTTCAGATTCAGGCTCAAGATGTTTGGTGGCGTGTCAGTATTTTAGTTATATATTACAGGAGAGACGTTAATGGTATGGTTCATTCCACGTCACATAAATGAATGCAAAATACCCCTACGTCTCAGATTTTGATAAAATTGTGTGGGTTTTGTTTGATGAAGAAACAATTTTTATTTTCATTTTAGCGAAATCAGGCGAAAAGTAATAGCCCTTTGAAAATGGTCAAAGTCGTAAAAAGAGGCATCAAAATCTGAAAATCTGGGTTTTAATCTGAAAATATTTTTGGGTGATTTGAGATGGCATGAAGTGTATTTGTGTAGAGGCAACATTAGCTAAACTGGTCTAAATATATTTCCATCAAAAATCATAAAAATCTAAAATGGCTTAAAATGGACATTTTTACAAGTGCTTTGAATTATCAGCTATCAATATGCCAATTTTTAGGCAAATATTTTAATACACAGAGATCTTGGTATTTCTTTACAGTTTTTCTTAATATTTTTTTTCTTTCAATCATTTCTGCAAATTCTTTGAATCTTGAAGCCTCACTGAAATTCTTAAGGTTAAAATAGTAAAGAAATTATGAACCTGATCATTCCAATCAAACCTAACTTTACCTTTTGATTAGCAGCAACTTGTGCTCTTAAATCAGCCAGGTTGTCATGGAGATTGCGAGTCCCACTGCATCCTGGGTACTTAGCAGGAGACATAAGAACTTCAGTAACAGCTTCATGAAAATTTAAGATTGAAAGCAAAAGGTTAACACACCCTACATGTATATACATCACACACTATAAAGAACCACTGGGCTTGATGATAGGTCTGCATATACATATATGAAAATTCTTCTTCCTTTTGTTACCAAAACATTTGTCATCAATAACAATGTCTGAAGGTCTCTCTCTCAAATATCAATTTCATAATTCTTTATTAAATCATTTAATAAAATTCAAACCAAATTATTTATATATTCAGTGAAAACTAAGACTTACTTTCCCCAGCATGCGCTGTCCTTCGCAGCTGTAAGGAAAAGCTCCTTATTAGGGCTATTATGATATATCAATTATCGCAATAGAATGTTTTTTTCTCTCCATAATGTAATGTGCCATTTTAACGTGTAAACTACATATCATAATTAAAACAAATATTTGTGAAACAGAATTTTAAAATCATTTTGAATGAATGAAGTGACATGTCACAATATCATTTTACACCATGATCAATATCTCATTTACCCATATCATGACAGCCTTACACCTCATTGAGGTTACCTGCTCTGCTTCAACAACAATGGTTTAAAAAGCCAAATTGTATGTAGCAGGTGTCTCATCTAATGAATAACTTTATCTGATTCTTCTTCTAAAAATCTGATGTCATTACAATCTTATAATTCAACTAATGTACAATATCTTAACGAAGCACTTGGCCAAACTGTGAGGACATACTATTTTGGAGTTATAAAATATTCAAACACACTTTTCATGAACGTTATTGTATTAATTACTTTTCATGTTTGTTTGTTTGATGAGGTCTTAATGGCACCACGACAATGAGAGTCAAATTGTGCCTGAGAGGTCAGATCATTCTAGAGGTAGGAAGGAAAGAAAACAGGGGGAGAATGAGAGAAATTCAAGAACAAAAGTCAGAAAACTGTGATCGAAAGATGAGGTGCATGGGTGAAACAATAACAAAGTAGAGAGAGGGTGGAAGAGGAGAATTAAATATGTTTGTAAAGGGAAGCATGATGAAAGAAAGAGATAATACTTTTCATGTAAATCTACCGTAATTATCTCTAATAAGTAATATTTTAATGCCACAAGCAACAAAATATAGACCTGTTAATTATTTCAAAATTTCCATGACTTGGCAAAAAAAGTGCTCCCACTTTTTGAGCGAGAGCTTTTTTAAATAATCCCATAATTACCCGCTTCTTGAAACTGATGATCCTTCACTAGTTTAAAAGCTTTAAAGACAGCGCCCTCATCATGTATACTCTTTGAATGAGGTGGCATGGATCCTGGTGTAGTGCCACCAATATCTGCATGGTGCCCTCTACTTGCGACGAAAAACACTGGCCTCTTCTTCCCTGGGAAGAATACCTGGAAAAATAATTAGAAATAAAAACTTTAAAATAGCTCGGTTTAAAGCAACTTTCACAGAAAGAGTATTTTGCTGAATTTTGATATAACGGGTCTCATTTTTAATACTTGCAGAGAATGAATTGCTGATTAGTGGCTTGTCACAAAATGTAATGTCACAAAATTTCAAATTTGTCACATAAATCTCTCAAATGTAACATCATTTTTAAAACCTTTTGCACAGAATGTCACATCAGTCGACGACGACGACGAGTGAACACACAATTACAATGACGGAGTCGTCGCCTGCGTATCAGTTATGATAGTAACAATGCTACCACGAAACGCTAAATACAACCCGGACGAGAACAGAGGTACGATGTACGGACAGACATAACATCGACAACCAAGTCAATGTCCATGGCCTTTGATAACCAGTTGTGGTGTCACATCAGTTTTGCCATTGTCACATTTAATTGGCATAGATTCACACATCATGACCAGTTGACCAGTGATACTCATAGAAAGGATCATTTGGTTATGTCTGTTTCATGAAAAATGGAATCCACCACTAAAATGCAACATCAAATTACCGATGAGTATGAGTGAAGGTAAAACATGTCACAAAATGTCAGACAAATCTTAATATATCTGTTTATGTTAATTTTGTCACAAAATTTTCAAAACATCACAGAATGTCAGTTTTTGTCACAAAATGTCACCATGTCACGGACGATCCATTCTCTGTACTCATGTTCTCGAAAAATGAATCCTATATTTATTATAAATTATTACAGTTGATTTTAAAGGAAACTCCCATGGAATTTCATTGTGATGTCTCTGATAGAGAAAAATTTCAGAAACGGTTTGGTTAAAAAAACAACGTTGATATCGCATTACCAGAAATTATTGAACTTTAAACAAAATTCTTGTCTGCATAAAAATGACCTTTGCACTGAGTCTACGTCATCATTATGATGTCATCAAAGCACTTCTTGTACTAATCTTTATGTATTTCTTTGAAAATTAATCATCAATTTTCATAATTCGAATATAAGTTACAAGAACAGATTAGAAAACATTATTGTAAATGTTATTCTATACTACTCTTAATCATTTTTGAAGAACAAAAAAAGGCCCCAATCATTTAGAAAGTGACAGTGTTGTGATGACGATGATGACTCAGACCAACAATCTCTAATACACGGAAAAGAAAAATCTAAAAAATTCACTAATGTCTTGTAAAAATAAGATATTAACTTGGTTTTTCCCCCAATCTGTTTCTTTTGTTTGTTTGTTTGATGAGAGTTTAACGGCACTACAACAGCAAAGGTCAAATTGTGCCTGAGAGGTTAGATCATTCCAGAGGTAGAAGGAGAGTAAACAGGGGGAGATTGAGAGAAACACGAGAACTAAAAGCCAGAAAGCTGGTGTATGGGTGAACAAATTATGTAGAGAGAGAGGGGGTGGGGAAGGAGGATTAAATATGGTTGTAGAGGGAAGCATGATGAAGGAAGGAGATAATTTTATCCAGAGATTTTTTTTGGAAGAGCTTGGCTACTGAGTTGTGGGCAGCAAGGGAAGCTATGGGAAGGTTGTACAGAGGGTAAGCAAGGAGAATGTGATGGACTGTGAGGGTGCAATGGCAATTGTTGCAGAGGGGTGGGGGGAGCCAGTAAGGAGATGGGAGTGAGTGAGGTGGGTATAACCTATTATAAGGCGAGTAATGTGGATGTTGTCGACACGGGATAGGTTGTGAATGGTGGGTTTGATTGGAATGGTGGGCTGGATGACATGGAGTTTGTTATCAATTAGGGAGTCCCATGAGGTTTGCCAGCGGCCACGAACAAGGGAAGCAATAAGCTTCTTTTATTGTCCTCTTACAAATATATCAAAATGAAATTCCTGGGAATATTCCTCTAACATTCATATCAAAAGTTGTCAGTACCTTAAGGTGCAAGAACAGTGCTAACAACACCACAATTATTTTGGTATATGTGTCATGCAATAAATAAATCTCGGTAACATTTCCAAAACATATTTACATATTAACTCACTTTTATTCCTTTCTGCACCCCACTCCCAAATAATAAACAGAAGAAAAGTACATCTTATGAAATTCCTATGAAATATACATGATTCTGTATCATCTTTTTCTGATATTGACACTTACATTGTTACCAATATTTTAGTGTTGCATGGTTCTCAAATTACCCTTATTTTGATCTAATATATTTCTATCTAGCTAAAGAACTTACAAATCAGTTTTGATCCATGAAAAATATCAGGGTTAAAATGAAAAGACACAATGGAAATTAAAATAAATTACAATATTTTAAACATTCTGTGTGTCCAAAGTTGAATCAATGTTCAGTCAAAACAATTTCTGACTGAGCCATAATTCCATAAAGATAAATCAGGCCTTACCCGACATTTTTAACTATAGGAGCATTAAACAATTTTGACAAAATCTGGCCTAGTTTATTCCTAAAATTGTTCTAGAGATTTAGTAATTTGTCCATCAAACTTTAATCAGCCCCTTTAAACAGAATGAAATATACATTACAGGAGTAATGACGGTCAAATCTGGAAGATGACTCCCGCCAGCACACGGGTGATTGGTCAAGATCATGTCTCCATTGTGAAGATCATCACCATGGTATTTTATCTGTAAGTAAAGAAAAGAATACACAAAAATGCAAATATATGGATATGCTAATCTCCAATTCTCAAAATAAATAAATATGCATGAGGCTTCTTCAGCTCTCAAAATTCATGAATATGTATATGAATTGCAATTTGCAATGTGTCTCTTCAAGCCGCCCAGAGTCTGTAAACCAGTTGTATATCACCGAGAAGCACATATAGTTTATACTTTTAGGCACATGCACACGTATGTCACATTTGTCTTGTTTTTAGTTTGGACCCTAAGAATTTGCCAGGATGTTAACACCCTGCTCTATTTAAGAAGTGCTCAGAGAACCAGGCAGGGGTTGAATCTTTTACCATCAGGACTGATGTCTTTACCTCCCTCCAAAGGACGGTGCCATTGACCACTTTTCCCAAAGATCGGGTGGGGAAAAGGTGTGATGCCGAAGACGAACCTTTGTGCCTGATGTCAGCATATCATATCGTTCTGCATATCTGTGGAAAAATCGCTGACTCAAACCTTCCACCTCCAGTATCTTAGCTGTACGCTTAGCTGACTGAGCTACCTGCATCCATACAAACCCAGCAGATAATCCATGTGTATGCTAATATACTAACTGTGTTACCACTTGAGATGGCATACAACAGTCAAAATACATGGATATTCATTTGTTTGTTTGCTGAGGTTTAACAGCACTGCAACAGTCAAAAGTAAGGAAGAGGTTTAAAAAACAGTCAAGAAAATGGATGTCTGTAGGAAATCTATGAATATGCATATTCAGCTCCTAAAATCATAAGTCCTGAAGATCCGCACCTGATATTGCACTGTCTCTTGCATCGCACCAAGATGGACTGGGATGTGAGGAGCATTGGCTACCAGTCCCCCATCAGCTCCAAACATAGCACACGAAAAGTCCAGCCTCTCCTACAGAAGGGACAATAAGAAGTGATGACCACTTATCAGGCTTAAAACCATTTTCATTCACAATTGGGAGAGGGATGTAAAGTATGTATTTTAATGAAAGCTTTAGTCATGTTATTCTTTTTAAGTGATGAAGTTGGTAATCTAAACAATTCCCTCCAGACCCATTTAAAGGTATTTACTTGAAGAAGGGTATGGTGGAGATTCAAAACCTTGTTGAAAAATAATAAGTTAACATCACAAAATACATAGGCTTTCTCTTTCTGGTCTCATAAATTCCTTTAATTTATTATAATAAGGCCTAAAAATTCAGTGATGTAAAATATCTCATTTGGATTATTTTTTTGCTGTTTTCATTGTTCATAGCATATTTTCATGGCTCATAGCATATTTTCATGGCTCATAGCATATTTTCATGGTTTATAGCCTATTTTCATGGATCATAGCATATTTTCATGGTTCATAGCATATTTCCATGCTTCATAGCATATTTTCATGGTTCATAGCATATTTCCATGCTTCATAGCATATTTTCATGGTTCATAGCATATTTTCTTCTGAATAAGTTCAGGTAGTTTCTATCTATCCATAGATCTCTAAAAACTAGACATTTAGGGTTGCTATGTTTGTCACAAAATACAAGAATATTTTATTAATACAGAGGTCTTCATTCCTAGTTAGGATTATACTAAATAATTTTGAGTACATTTTCAGTAGATCATACAATAATTTTCCTTTTTTCATTTAGTTTATGAACATGGAGTATGACTCCAATAACATAAAATGTGATGGCAACCCAAATTATTTGGGCAATAAAAAAATGTATAAGTATGAACTTATAGTTTGAAACATTCAACCAGATATTTTCATGCCATTGCTGTAAACTTTTTAAAAAACAAACTTTGCAAGAGCTTCAAAGATATCCAATCAATTTGAACAATCTGTGATCACCACAAACTTTTTATCTTTCTGCACTTCTTCGAACCTTGGCTAGTCATTGGATAATGATGCTCATCATGGTTACCTTGATATTTGTTGAGATGGCTGTCCTCTGGAGTATCCTCCCCATCTGCTCTGCGGTGCTCATGAAGCGGTGGGAGAAGATGGACAGTTGTATACTGTCCTTCTCAATACTAATGGGCTTTACCTCACCACTGCCAATCTGCAATTGAAAAGTGTTTAACTTGTGAGACGATAAGAAACACATTCTGGAAATTAATATGTTTTTAATCCTTGTACCTTGACTTTATGGTATATGAAGAGGTACACAAGTTTTCTTTCAACCAATGAGCGAAAAGAGCATCAAATCTTGAGTTTATTTGTCTTTGAATACTGAGTTACACTCGAATCGCAGTGTGGCTTTCATGGCAGTCGGTGCACAAGAAACATGATTTTTGCTGTTAGGCAGCTGCAAGAGAAATGCTGCGAACAGAATATGAGTCTCTTCACCATCTTTATAGACCTTACAAAGAATATGAGTCTCTTCACCATCTTTATAGACCTTACAATAGCCTTCGATACTGTTAGCAGAAAAGGACTATGGACACTGCTCAGCAACATTGGCTGCCCTGGTAAATTTATCACCATGATAAGGGAATTTCATGATGGCATGATGGGAGGAGTTTCAGAGAATGGCAACTTTTCCAAACCATTCTGCATCACTAATGGTGCAAAGCAAGGATGCGTGTTGGCCCCATCCCCTGTTCAGTATAATGTTTTCTTTAATGCTGCAATACGCCTTCCATGACCTTAACCTCTGTACATACTTACAAGTGCATACGAATGGATGATAATGTCTCCAACTTAAGGAGTTTCTCTGCCCGCACCAAAATTACAGAAGTACTGATTCGTGATATGCTTTTTGCAGATGATTGTGCATTATTATCCAATACATTATACAATCTACAGGTTATCACTGATAGGTTCGCAGATGCTTCCAAGAATCTTAATCTAACCATCAGTTTGAAAAAGACTGAAGTTACGTACCAACCAGCCCCCAAGAATAAACACTACAACCCAGACTAACCATCGATGGTGTCCAGCTAAACTGTGTAAAGAAGTTCTATCATCTATGCAGTGTACTGTCATATAATGCCACTCTTAATGATGAACTAGTTCATAGAATTGCTTAAGCCAGTTCTGCATTTGGCAGCCTCTCAGATCGCCTTTGGAATAACCAAGGCATAAAACTGAAAACGAAATTCAAAATCTACAGAGCTGTTGAGACTATCCTCCCTTCTATCAGTCTATATGAGTGCGAAACATGGACTCTTTACCAATGCCACACTCGACAATTAGATGCCTTTCATACGAGATGCCTGAGATGCATCTGTGGCAAATGATGGTGGGAGCATATACCCAACACAGCCGTCCTCCAAAGAGGTGAAACACCTAGTATAGAGTCATTGGTGATCAAAGCGGAGCTTTGCTGGTCTGGCCATGTAGTCCATATGGATAACTCTCTTATCCCCAAAGCACTAATGATTGGTCAGCTAAAAGAAGGTGTGTGGGGCAGGGGAAGACCATGCCTTTGTTACAAAGACTTCCTGAAAGCCAACCTCAATCATGTGGCTTTAATCCTCAGACATGCATGGCAGAATGAGGCACTGTCAAGAGCATTATTGGATCATGGCGCAGCTCCTGCTACAATGCTGTTTTAAGATTTGAGGCTAACCAGATAGAAATCTGTCAGTCTGAGCACAATCTGCGATGATTGTGGTAAAGTGTGTCTGTCCAGGATTGGAAGAGGAGGAGGAGGAGGAGGAGGAGGAGGAGGAGGAGGAAGGAGGGGGAGAAGGAGGAGGAGGATGGAGGAGGAGGTTAAAATTTGGATATTTTAACAAGTCTTCAAAAAAAGCTGTAAAATGGCCAATATTTAACCGATTTTGTTGAAATTCTTTGATTTCTTTATGTGTTTATTCATACATCGCAAGTGTAACACAAAAATTTGCATATTTGAACAAATTTCTTCAAAAAGTTCTAATATGGCAAATTTTTAACCGATTTTGATGAAATTGTATGCTTTCTTTAGGTGTTTTAGTGGATGTTAAATCAATTTAGCTAATGTTGCATCTACCTGTCCATAAACCTTTAAAGATAACTTTTATTGTGAAGGTACTCTAAAGAAAAGATCAATGATTGCCTCAGTTAATTTCCTAAAAAGAGCATTAAATAATGAGTACACCAGCTCTAAATAAAAATAGTTTTCAAGTTAGAGCTGGTCAAATTGTGAAGAAAAGTTATATTACTTTGATCTTAACATCTCCTGATTCTGTAATTGAAGCAACACAAAATGGCTCCACCAAGATGGTGCTTGTGTTCTGAATCAAGATGGCGGGACCATCTATCACATGATCATTCGATAAGTCCTCCAAAATATACACATTTGTGTCCAGGTAACCTTCCTTGAAATAGCACTTCACAACCTAAACAAAGAGAAAAATAAGGTAGAAGAATTTATAGTAAAAAGATACAGTGTGACTCTTGGTGTTATTTAGAACTACTATTAGACTTAGTTTAGTTTACACTTTTAAGCACATGCCAAGGAAAGCACATGCTTGTTTCTATTGTGGACCAAAGGAATTTGCCAGGATGGGAAGTGGATGAACACCGGGTTAACACCCTGCTGTTTTCGAAAAGTGTTTAGAGAACCAGGCATCACCTACCATCAGGACCGATGACTTTTTGACAAAAAACTATTTGGACTAAAAATTGTTCAATTGGTGATCATGATACTTCAATTATGTATTACAAAATTTGACACCAATTTACAACTGAAAAATCCAGATAAGTTTTAAACAACTGAAATTTTGGTGAGGAGGGAAGTCAAAGTCTCCCTTCCCACTCCCCCCTCCCCCCACACACACACACACAAACCAAACACACACTTGTGCCCCTATTTCCATACTAAATTACACTAACTTCCGCTATGTAAGTATACTTGACTTATTGAATTTGAGCAACTTTCCTACGCAAACAATGGACCACATTGATGGTTGGTTGGTTGGTGAGGCACCATGACAGCTATGGTCAAGTTGTGCCAGAGACATTAGATTATGTCAGAGGTGAAGTCCACATTGAAGTTTGTCCCTCTGACTGCTCATGGATATACCATTGCTTTCCAACCCACATATAAATTGACTTCATCATCTCTAGCCTAGCATAACAAACCACAAAAGAACAAATTAATGAAATGAATATTCATATCTGATGAATATTTACCACTTATGAATATTCACAATGTAAATAGTCACAACTTAAAGACTACATGTATTATTTTGCATCAGCATACTAGAATTTAAGACAGGTATAGGCAACATACCCTGTCCACACGTGGTACTTTTCCTGCATTTTTCAAATGTAGATCTGATTGGATAAGGGTCTTTCCAGTTCCTCGCACCCTGATGTCATCGATTTTGATTGGTCGGCCAGGAATGGTAAACCAAATTCTCTCTCATACCTAACAAACATGCAAGGATTAAAAGAACTTGTTATTGAAATCAGTTTGAATTTTTTAAAATAAGTTTTCTCCTTTATTTTAATTTAATGGCAACCTTGTTCAAAAACACCACCACATAGTTTTGTACTGAAAAAGAACCCAAGGGATGCCATCACATGAAATTCATGAATATTGATATGTGGCTCTCCATTTCTCAGAATATGTGAATATGTACCAGTGGAAAAAGTCTTTAAAGTCAAGGTTTTTTTAGATATCAAATACATGAATATGCATCAGTTATCCTTAAAAATCTCAAAATCTATCAGTTGCAAATTTGTCAAAACATAATAAACCAGACATCGCAAATGAAATACACAGCCTCTGTCCCATTCCCTATTTCATTCCATCCTGTCCCCCATGACATCCCACCTGCATCCCTAATACCATGCTCTTCCATCCGACATTCCCATCCCATTACTTAAAAAAACGCCTCTGTCTCATGTCCCATATTTCATGCTTTTGTTCCAAGTTTTTTCAAAGCAAGATTTTCCTTTAAATAAATTTCTTTTAAAAAAAATACTGGAATTAATTTTTGAGGGCTCAAATCTATTGTTTCCCAGTAGCTGAATAATGCATGAGGTCGGAAGGACATGGATGTGGATGAACCAACAAATGGACAGATGGACGGATGGAGGAATTAACAGATGGAGGAACAAACGGACTGTAAAGATGCTATATTCTCTCTTCACCATTTTGTTGGCGAGGACAATGAATTAATTGTCCAATCATTTCATAAGGCAACTCATTACCACATAACTACAGATTAAGACAAATATCTTACGTGCATTTTTAACCTGGTACTTGAAAAAAGGAATTATATTAAACAATTCCATTGCTATTTGATTTGTGTCTCAAGTTTTAGGAATGCTGAGAGTTTGCAAGAAAACTTCAATTAAGAGACTTTCATTTCAGTCTACAACAAATATTTGTTTAAAGAAATAATACAACAAATATTTGTTTAAAGAAATAATAGTTGTTTCCATTAGCTTCAAAAGATGCTGAAATACTGAACAAACCATTAAAAGTTACAAGCATTTCTACAATGATAAATCCTTAAAAAAATACAAATTATATCTTAATCTTAAGAATGACGAGTGTGATTATTCATTACCTTGACATAAAGGCAGTTTCAAAATCACCATAATGGCTGGTGGTGGGGACGGAGGGAATTCTGATGCGGTGCACATCAGGGCGCAGTCTGTTCTGTCGTACCTCAAATGCAAATACGGTAATGTCTCTATCTGATCACTGAACAAAAACAAAAACATTGATCACATCTTCAAAACATCTCATTAATATTTATTTTTAATTCAACTCAAATTTACTAAATACTTTTTACGTCTGTTTCTCTTGAAGGAAAGCTTCATTCTTCCCAAAATCAGTATGAAAGACAAATAAATTTAACATTGCTTTCAAGAATTCAATTTTATTACACACTACTATAAAAAGTATGCAAGTATTTCAATTTTTTAACTGTCTTTTTTATTTCAAAATAAACTAGAAATATGCGAGTGTGAAGATCCGCCTAATTGAATTTGAAACATCTCTACAAAATGTTATCCTTGTGAGGTCATCAAACCGTACATCTTAATTTCTAAATTTCTTTTCAAGACAGGTTTTATTGTTTTAACTGCTATTCAGACCAGGATTCAGTTCTTTTGAAGCAGAGTTGCCATTGCAATCATTTTCTTTCAAGTGAGATATGAATTGCTATTGAGACTTAAACTTATTGTTTGCAGATCTTTTCATGCCAGAAATTCCTTTTGTGAGCAAAACACAGAATTGCTATTGTGACCAAGGCCTATTGTTTTCAGTTCCTTTGAATCGAGAAACCTAAAAATACCAGCAACATTCCATTGAAGGTTGGAAAATCTTGCAATTTTACCCACAAATATAAAATATCAAATGAATTTCTTTCCTGTGTTGTTTGTGAAGCTTCGAAAACCCTTTCAAGGGAAAGATTAGGTTAACTAATAGTTAATTAATAGTTATAAACAGCACTGAAAATTTCTTGTAGTTTGCTGGAAAGGGACATTTTTGACCAGTTTTCAATATTCATCTTAAATTGTAATGTTATAATTTCCCTCCGAAATCATAAATTTTCCCCTGAACCAGGTTTGGGAGGCTCCAAGGTTTTCCAACCACACCATTAGCTTCAATTTATTGTGGACACCAACGATGCCAGACGACATATTGATCACTATAAAAGTATCTAAATTTTTTTTTTTTAAAGTATTAGTTCAAGCAAGTCCATCTTATATGAATGAGGACTTCAAAAGAAACAAAATGGTGAAGAAAGTATTCAGAAATTCCATTAAGGAGATATCTAAGTTTAAAGTTTGGTATCATATGTGTAGAAACGACTGAAATCAGACTAGTTGTGATGTCATAGCCTCAGATTCCTCAAAGTCTTTATGTATTTTATCATATTTTGTCATGTGATTTTGTGGTTAAAAACCATAGGATATGTCAACAAAGTAGTGAAATATCTAGGCAGGGTATTTATAATATACTACCTGAAGAAAGTGAAAACCTAATAAACTTTCTTTAAAATGCATTAACAATTGTTAAGAATGTGAGGATGAAGACACCAACTTTTCATAGTAGACTTACTACACCAGTCATTTCTATACAGATGAGACAGATCTTGAAACTTAAATATCTCCATAAAGGAATAAGATTTTTGAATGCTTTCTTCACCATTTTTTTCTTTTGAAGTCCTCTTCCATACAAAATGGACTTGCTTGACCCTGAACTAATCCTTTACCTATAATATTTTTTCTGGAGGAATCATATCATATTCTTTTACAGAATGTTCAGAGCACTTCCATTCTCAAAATTTCAAATAATCAGTTTGTAAGATGTACAAATTGAACAAATATTTTTTGACTATTAAAAAAAAATACCAAAATCGGTTGCAACATTTGTTGCTTAAAGTATCAACTTCGCTCTTCTTCTACTAACATTGCAACGCTACCCAGTGACAAAATATTTTCAAAATTTAAACTGAAAAAAAATATTGCACACAAGTTTCTAGATCATATAATTATAACCAGCATGTCAAACTCAATTACCATAATACTAAGTGAACAAAATGTTATGACAATTTATAACTGAAGAAATAATGCCCACAGGCTCAAGATCTTTTAAACCCTAATTAACATCTTTGAGATACAAAATAAGCCACACCCACCATAGCAACATGGCAACTATGTGGGGCAAACAAACCTCATATCTGCAATCATGTACAACCAATGCATTGACATTAAGATGTTCGCGAGGCCTGCCACAAGCTTTGATTCATTTATGGCACTTCTCCGGACCTTTAAAGTTTTTAGCAAACAGGATAAACAAAATTCAGTTTGCTACGTGTTCTGGGTAACAGTAATCAGATTTACAAAGCCCACGGCATGCCTGTAGGTGCAAATTTTGTGCACCATTTTGCTGTCACTCAGTCTGTGTGTGCAGAAATTTGTTTTGTACAGTAAGTTGCATTGACTATCTGTACTGTACCAGTACCGCATAGGATGTTTGCCCCACTTAGTTATGCAGATTTTGTTGCTAGGCAAATACATGCGGTGATTGGTTGAAAAAGATGTCAATCATCAAACCCAGAGAGGTTAATTTTATTTCTACCAATATTCCATTACCTCGTAAAACCTTGCTTATCCAGCTCTGAGATGCACTCTTTGGTCAATGCAGCTATTCTCTCATCAATGGCCGCAAAGTTCTCCTTCTTATAATCCAGCACACACGGCTCTTGGGCTTCGTGAACCACATCAGCTAGGGCCATGCCAAATGCAGATAAGATTCCTGCATACCTGGGAAATAGTTTTAACAAAACGAAAAAAATTGACAAAGCGGAAAAATCCTAGTCTAGTGGTAAATTGCTATGCTTACTACATTAGAGCAAATATAAGGTTTATTAGGCTTTTCTTACTTGATCAATTCTTAATAAATATTCTTTATTCTTAAACTGAAACTTCTTCTTTTTTTTTAATATTTTAAATAAAATGTATAAAATCATCACAAGATTCTTTAAATGTTCAGTTATTCTAATAACTGAATAAAGCTATATTACAAGAAACTCATATCACCAAAATTGTATCGCTAGTAAATAATTGATTTTACCAATGAAACATATGTACAGACTGACTATCATTGTCTTATATCTACTTCCCAAGGGGCCATCTAGAAAAATACGCATGCAAGGGGAGAGGGTAAAATTTGCATTTGATATAACAATACATTTGATATAACAATACATTTGATATACCAATACATTTCATATAACAATACAATGAATTACTCAAAATTGCACATCAGAAAGAAACCAGCAACCAACATATACCTACTTATTAGTAATTAGAATTTGCAACAGGCTTTTTCAGAGTTTTGAACAACATATAGCTATACATGTACTCATATGACAGACCCTATTTTTCAATCGGATACATTATTCTGTGGATCACAACATAGCCCTTTTAACTGATAATGTTTTAAAGATCAAATATGAAAAGATGAGAATACATACTTATGAATGAAAACTGTTGCCATGCCCAGTGATCTAGCAATTGCACATGCGTGTTGTCCTCCAGCACCACCAAAGCAAGCTAGGACGTGACGAGAGGTGTCGTGACCTCTGGCCTACAAAATAAGAGAAGGTATCAAAGGTCAAACAGGCCTCATGGTAAACATGTTTCACTACCATTTTCAGGCAATGCAGGATGGGCAAATGTTAACAAAATGTACAAGGCTTGAAAACGATGAACAGAATGATAATGACAGCAAGGACTCTCTACAAAGATTAAAAGTTACAGTGTGAGCATCCTTAATATGGGTCGGGATCCAAAGAAAAGCAGATGATGACTAAAATGACGGACTAATGATGACTAAAATGATGGACTAATGATGACTGAAATGATGGACTAATGATGACTAAAATGACGGACTAATGATGACTGAAATGACAGACTTAAGATGACTGAAATAACGGACTAATGATGACTGAAATGACGGACTAATGATGACTGAAATGACGGACTAATGATGACTGAAATGACGGACTAATGATGACTAAAATGATGGACTAATGATGACTGAAATGACAGACTAATGATGACTGAAATGACGGACTAATGATGACTGAAATAAAGGACTAATGATGACTGAAATAAAGGACTAATGATGACTGAAATGATGGACTAATGATGACTGAAACAAAGGACTAATGATGACTGAAATGACGGACTAATGATGACTGAAATGACGGACTAATGACTAAAATGACAGACTAATGATGACTGAAATAACGGACTACCATACGACTGTACAGAAGACACATACCTGAGTTAGAGCTCTGATTGGACGGCACATAGCTTCATTTGCGATATCGATGAACCCCAGAGCAACCTCCTCCAAAGATTTGGGTTCCCCTCTTGCCCCCTTTGGTTGTGAAGCCTGGTACTCATTTATCTAAAGAGAAAAAATGATAGATTCGTGATATTCCTGTAAATTTTAAAATGGATTTATACAGTCAATCCCCAAACTCTGAGAAGTCGGTCCTTCTCTTCTGTACGTATCCACGCCCACTCAGATTTATGAATAAAGAATGAGTTTAATCATACCATTTGCCGGCGATGATTTCATGGTTAAAGAATGGATCAATGAATGTCATGTTTGCAAACCTTTTAGTTAAAGGTTGAATATTTATATTCATTGGCTTTTTCAAGTTATCATTGATTAAAAAAGGATGAATTTTACAGACAAAAAGAATGCTACAAAACTAAAAATTGTATCCGATGAATTTTCCCCATGCAATGTAGGTAATCATTCTTACAATGTGATGTAATATTTCCTTCTACACATCTTTCAAATGATATTTAATAGCAAAACCTGCCAAAACAGTTAGGAACACAGCAAATACATACATATTCCTAGGCTAGTGTTGTTATTGCAAATGTGCTACTGCTATTGGTGTATCTCCTGACAACAACACCATCCAGATTGATATGCATATAATGAACTACACATACTTATGTGGAGTCATGATAACGAGTGTTGCAAGCTTAGTTAGCCTAACATATGTGCCTATCCTACACTCAGTGAAAAGGATAGGCTATATGTATGACCATGATGAACTCAGGATTTCAAGTGAAATTTATGATGCATGATTTGGATGAATCATTATGTAAATTAATTGAAGAATATGAGAGTGACATCCCCAAAATATATTACGGAATTAGGCTTAGACTCAAAAATAATAAATCAAAAGTTTGGAAACATGCATGGCATGAAAAAAAAAATGGTCTAGGCCTACTGCTAAACAACACAGTTTGAACTCCAACTTGAAATGAAATCCATCTTAGTTAGGCTCTAATGTTACCGTTAAACTTTTTCAAAATTAAACCTTTTCAGCTAGAAATTACCATTTTAAGTATGTTATATGTCCATTCTTGTGTAGTAACACTATAGGCCCACACTACACTCCTCGGAAACAATAATAAAAAAAAAAAAAAAAAAGGTTTGAGAGAAATACACACTTATGGATCTGCTTTTAAAAGCCCCAAACATTTTTGCAGCATACTGTTTTTAATATCAAAATGTGGGGCATCTTATAATCTTTCAGGATAAACCTCACTTAAATTTCAAAACCTGCCAAAACAGTCAGGAGCACGGCAAGTTTTGAGCTATTTTAATTTTTCAAAAAATCAATGTACTCTCTTTGATGGCCAAATTACCCCAAAAGAAGCAAAACAAATATAATTCAAGTTGTTATTTTTTCAAGATTTAACACAATAACAAACCCAGGGTTTCATTCAAAACAACCCTGCTCGGAACAGATTTGCTTTTACAGACCGCAGAACTTAAGGCACCTATTCCAAAACCAAATCACAAGTCGTTAAAAATGACTGGGTGGGTGGGACTTATCTGGAAGAGAATGACGTCAAATGCCTCATTAACTTGAGTTTAGGGATTAACTGTATACGAAAGAGAATAATTAAATAAACAAATAAGTGAAAAACATATTCATATCTGATTCTGATTAGGAATTAACCACATTTACAAGATCCCATGGTGTGTGGAAAAGTTACTGGTGCAGTCTGTCTAATTTAACAGTGTGATGTCATAGGCAAATTCAAATTAAAGGGTATTAACATCCCAAAACCCAGCTTCTGTCACTTCATGCAGAGATACAATAAAATAGTGGCTTTGTATGATTCATGTTCAATTGTATAAGGATGGGCATGATGGTTGAGGCACTGACAGAAAAACTAGTCATCTTCTTATGAAGTTTCAGGGCCTTAATTTCACATGACCCAAATTAGATTTTGGAGTTACAAATCTGCTCATCTACTCCAAATCTGATTTCAAGCTTGACTCTACCCCAAATTAGAAACCTCTTACTGCCCCCACCAGAAAATTTTCTGAACCCCTCGGACCTGTAAGTGATGATCTTTACCTCTTTGGTGAGTTTTCAAATGCCTTGATGGATGACGTTTTATCCAATGGTTGGTTTTCATTGGCACCAAATATCTTCGGAAAATAATCAGGCTGGAGTCGACCGAGGACCAAATTCGCATCAGTCACAGCCAGGGGTCCATCTGAGTGAGATTAAAGAGTGTATAGGATCCATTATACTTGATTAATATTTGAGTTTAAATGATTATTGATGTGTAGAAGTAACATTGTCTAAAGTGCATCAAAATTAATTAAAATCCAACTACAATCTTGGACAAAACAGTTGGGACACTTACCAGCTCACCGGAAAGTTCACATGTTATTTTCAATATTTGTGTACAGCTATTTTCAGCCTCCGCCCTCCTCCCCCCCCTGCTTCCTCGCTCCCCCTTTCAATGTTGTGAAAATATTGCACTAGGAAAAACAGAGACATTGAATGGGGGTGTCCCAATAATTTTGTCCAAAATTGTCTGAAAAAATATGTAGCAAACACAGGCATTGTTTGATGAACATTTCAGGGGCTTTTTGAAGTATGCGGATAGTGTTATACTTCACTAAGGGGGAGGCAAGGTGGGATTTTGACACCTGGGAATTAATATAAAGCTGAATTATGTCACTGAATCAGCACCACCCAACGTTTTATCATGAAAATCGAGTAAAGATCACTGTACCTAATGAGGCTTTCTATTATCTGTGGTAAATCGTTTGATAACATTTTTATTTTAAGAAGAAATTCCTTTCAATTTGTGTATGGACTTTATCTGACTATTTTCAGTTTGTCAATTTCTAGTTATTAAAAACGTATAAATTCGCTTCACTTTGTTCAAATAAAAGACAAAATTACCGTCTACAAATGTGTTAAATCGGTCAGCAAAGGCAAGAGTGTGGCGCACGTCTAATTTAAACATGGAATCCAACAGTTTTTGTCATTTACAAAATCATGTTATACTTCTTTTATTTCATCAAATTTTATTAAACTGTTAATTTTTCATCAATTGTTGCCTCTCTCTATTCTTGTACAGTATTTTTCATAAGATTAGAAAAGCAATATGAGCATGTTGAAACTACTTTTTGTTTACATGCTGAAATCTGACAATTAAAAAAAAAAAAAAAACTCAACCTAACTGCCATTATTTCAGTCTCCATCTCTGCCACTTCTCTCCTGCTCCCCACCACCCCATCCCCACCCCCTAACTGCCATCATTTCCCTTTAATCCAAAATGTGCAGAACAATGCTGTGGTGAAGAATAAAGGACTCAGACATTCTGAAAAGTGGGTTGCAAACACAAGGTTTATTTTGGCCGAAATACAGAATAAAGCACATATCCAGCACAGTCCAAAAGAAGTTAATGCCTTTTATTGTACTGTCCTGAATTCTCAAAGCAATTGAATGGCTGTTTTTCTTTTAAATATCATGACTTCCCTGCATACAATTATTTTCCCAATGACATTTACGATATTTTTAATGAAATCTCTCCGACAATCTTGGACAAAATTGTTGGGACACTTACCAGCTTACCTAAAAGCTTACATGTTATTTCAAACACCCCCCCCACCCACCAAAAAAAAAAGAAGCAATTATCAAAATTTTCCACTCATTTCACCAACATTGAACGGAGAAACGAGGGTGTCCCAACGAGGTTGGTCCAAGATTGTAGAACTGATTTCTGAATTTTCAGGCTTTAATAGGTACATTTTTTAGTGATGACAAGGAAAAATGAAGTCCATCCAACAGCACTCATATTCTTGACGGGTGTATATATACCTGGTTTAATCATTGTTGTTCCACAGCACCACAAAATATACAACCTTTGGAAGATCAATTGCATCAATTACAACGGCTTATACAACGTCTTTCAGCCAAACATCATTTTTGCTTCCATCTGTCTCAGATTATATTCTCGAGGTCGGTTCAACGTAACCGTGTACGGGCTCAGTATGGTTTTGCCAGGTTGAAGGGGAAACTTTATCATTACAGTCAATGGGATATTTTTTATGAATACTTGTGTCACCTTAGCCAGTCAGCGAAAATTAATGGTACTCATATATATTGGAAACTATTATCTAAAACACAACATTTGTTAAGAAAAATAAATTCTGTCGAGTATTTTTAGCAAAATAACAACAAATAGGTTTTCTCCCATTGACTGCAATGATAACTGACTATTTGTTATCCCCTTTGACTAAAGTTTGAGATCGTCAAAACAGCATTGTTACGTCGCCGTGCACCACAAGATTCCTGGATGTCCGACCTCCAGAATTTTCAAATCAAACCTTCTGTCATAAACGTCATCAATTTCTGACTTTTCTAAATACTTTAAGAACTGCATAATTCAAATCTGTGGCTTTCCAAAGGAATTTATACCAATTTGTTATAATCTCTATAATCAATAGCCCAATAACTTACTGATTTTTTTGACATTTACATGAAATAATGAAAAATTGTACGATAAAATTTGGTTGCAGTGCAGGCACGTAGCCAGAAAATTTAAAGGGGAGAGCCGACCTCTATAAAAATTAATTTTCCCCTGCGTGAACTATATATGAATCAGAAAACCCAGAAGTATAACTGTTACAATAATTCCAAAAAATGTTCCCCCCCAAATCAACATTCAGCAAAGGGAAGAGGGAAAGAGAAGGAGGGGGCTCCCCCTTAGCTACATGTCTGTTGCAGTGAAACTACTTGCACCCACCTTTTCTGTAGCAGGTTGGACCAGGGTGAGCACCCGCTGATTCTGGTCCCACGTCAAACAAACCTGATCTGAAAAACAGCCTCGAACCACCTCCTGCTGCTACTGTGTTGATATCAAGCTTAAATGAAAACAAAAAAACAAGTTATCTCTTTATCATAGTAGTTTTTATCGGCAGTGATAGGGTTCCACTACAGGGTTCCACATCTAACATTTTGACAAATGTCCTTAAGTCACTGATGTGCTGAAACTGCATAATAAAATTGAAAGAATTACATAAAGATATTGGGCACATGACCTTAACATATCATTCTATTTTTTAATTAAAATTTATCATTTATTTTTTACAAAATTTTTGTATTACTATTTTTTGTATATAACTTTGCTGTAACTTTTAAATTTATAACTTTTATATTTATATCTCTTTTGAAATATCTTTGTAAGTTTTGCTACAGGGCGACAAATTTCCATATTTTGTTGTGGACGAAATAAATTGATCTTATCTTATTGATCTTATCTTATTAATCTTATCTTATTGATCTTATCTTATTGATCTTATCTTATTGATCTTATCTTATCTTATTTTCTAGAATATTTGATCACAAAATATTCTTGAAACTTTGACTTGGTACAATTTGAAACCCAAAATCTTTTTACAAAATTAAAAATACTGTTCTACTAGAGCCAAAACATACAATAGCTCCCAATTTGATTTCCCCAAGCTCCAGCATGGGTGGTTAGGGGAAGAAATCATTTGTAAAATTTATTTTATGCCACTTTTTTAGTTAAAAAACCTTCCTGCTTATAGTCTTACTGAAAGATATGTGAGTACAAACAAAACTGTTGATTACACTTTGATGGCACTTAATGTCCGGCTTTAATTTTGAGAGGGAAACCAAGAAAGAACATGTGTTTTATATTCCTGGTCTGTTAAAAAATTATTTTGGCTTTAAGAGTTTGATGTTATAATTTAATAAAGGCCAAATATTGCAAGAATTAACAAGAACTTTAAGATTATCCATCAAGATCATATTGACCAGTTATGGTTTATTTTTTCAGTGGGGTTTAATGGCACCCCAACAGCTTCGTCAAATCTTACAGAGACCATTATAAAATTATAATATCAATCTCTACATTATTTTCACCCACAATCTAACTCCTCTAAAATTTGAGTGACATTCTTGAATTCTTACCTGAGGGGCTTGTATAGTAACACCTGCTGTGGTTGTCTCAAACACATGTTCATATTCACCGGCATAGCGGCTCACATCAGTGGATGTCCCTAGAAAATAACGAAAACAGAAAAATATCAGCATGTGTTCTTTCTTATGCTCTATCAAGCTCATAGGCACTTACACTGCCTAGTAGAAAATTCAAACAGAAATCAGAAAATTTGCTACCTATAAATTGTTATAAGAAATATTCTAGCTTTTTATTTGGGAACATTTTGTTCCTTCTGCAACTTGAGGATAATTTTGGTTTTGATTTTTAAAATATTCGGTCTGAAAAGTTGGAAAAAAATTACAGAATACTATTTCAAAAATGTACTAATGGTAAATCATGATTAAAAAATGAACAAAAAGCGATTCATGAAGCAATAGGAGAAATGGTCTGTCAATCATTCATATTTAATGCACAAATCACCGCAGGCATGTGATACAAACACAAAAGTTGGCAAACAGATTTCTTCCACTAAGACACCTAACATGGATGAGTAATCTCAATCACAAAAGTGTCTTGATGATTTAGCTCTGGTTTTGTGTAATCTTATACACACAAATAACCTTAAGCTACTTGGCTGTGGGGTGCATGGGAATGGCAGATAAACAATCATTATTTAGAATGGAAACACAATACACTGAACAGGAAGTTGGGTTGGTAATAGTCATGGTGTGGGTAGGCTTAGAGAGAAACTTTTCGGCATGTTCTGTCTGAATAAGCAGTGATGGATCTAGGGGTAGATGGTCAAAAATATCCACCACTTGCTAGGAAATAGTGAAAAACTGAACGACAAAGTTAACTAGTTTATATCAGCACTCTCTAGAGCGCATAACTCTGCCCCGTTGCAAATCCAACAAGCCTAGAATAATTCTAGAGTTCATTTGGTCCCCATACCCAATATAATCTACCTCAGAAATCCTAGGCCTACTAAGATTCATCCCCAAGTAGCTATCATGGTCCCAGATTGAGCATACTATGTATGAAAGTGTCACTTCATATATGCAAAAGACTTGTTGAAATGGGGTAGGACCTCATGTCCCACATGACATTCTATCACAAGGAATTCCACCCTATGTCCTGCATGGCATTCTACCATATATCCTACATGGCATTCCACTCTGTTCCACATGGCATCCCACCCCAAGTCCCACATGGCATCTCACCCCATGTCCCACATGATATCCCATAGGCTCCATAAAAAGTCTCATTCTGGCTATCACGGTCCCTGATTGAGCATACTATGTATGAAAGTATAAGTTCATAATATGATTATATGCAAATGAGTTGGTGAATAAGAAAAAAAGGCCGAGTCAAATAATTATGCCTGATATAGCCCTTACATGGTAAACATTATATTATATGTTCCGCATTCCCCATCCATGTCCCACATGGCATCCCTCCCTATGTCCATATGCATTCACATCCTGTCACACTCCCTTACTAGGCATACTAAATAAAAGTCAGTTCTAGTCAGTTCATATAATGTAGCAACTTTATGCAAATGAGCACAACAATAAAGGCAGAGTTTAATAATCATGCCTGATACAACTGTCGGTGTCCTAATATTTTAAAGAATTTTAAGGATTTTAAATCTCAAGTGCTACGAGAGAGACGCTTGAGGATCTCTGAAGATTATTGGAAAATTATATCATTACAGTTATCTTCTAAGTAATTATCAAATGCTTTGTAGACTTTTTAAGGAAACTAGTCTTCAATCTGTCTTCAGTGTCTCTAAAAATCTAACATTTTTAAAGAAAATGCTAACCTTCCTTAAGAATATCTGAAGAAACTTTAACTTTAATGAGGAACTCTAGAAACTTTAATATTTTCTGAGGAATTTTCAAAAAACCTTCACATTTCTGAGGAAATCTCAGGAAAAAACTGTGGATGGCCGGATGGCCAGCCGACGAAATCGCCATTACATAGTTTCGCATTATGCTTCGCATGCAAACCAATAATTTATGATTCACAAAAAGGTAGAACAAAAGAAAAGTTTCAAAGGAAAAAGGAAGCTCTGAACAAGCAGTGCTGAATCTAGGAGCTTCATGGAGAAACATATCCACCACTTACTAGAAAAGAGTGTAAATCTAAAAAAAAAAATGAATCATAAGAAACAGAAATAAACATTTGGATGGGGTTCTTGGATATTCATGGAAAAATATATTGGACGCATTATTGTAAACTAAATTTTTTTTCTCACTTTTATGTTTTCCGGGGTGATTTGAAGAAGAAAAAAACACTTTAAATTTTGAAATCTCGATGAGCCCCTCTAAATGTAAAAACACTTTTAACAAAGGGAACTTATCCCTTCCCCCTCCCCCCCCCCCTTATTTTTTTACTTCGAGTCCAACTTACCTCCCATATCAAACCCTATCACTGGAAGGTCTGTGTGCTTCTTGTAAGTGGTCATGGCGTAACCTACAACACCCCCAGCTGGTCCTGACAGAATGGCCCGCGAACCATTAAATCTGAAGAAAAATATTGAAAACATCAACAACAAAAAACTTTATTATACTATTTGAAACATTATCCCCTAGTGTTAGAGAAATGAGTGAACTACATATCCCCCACACTTAATTTGTATGCTAAGGGTTAAGAAATGCTTTGGTTGTGTTTTTGATATTACCCCAATGGCATAAAAGTAGCTATATATATATATATATACATATATATATGTATATATTTATATATATATATATATATATATATATATATATATATATATATATATATATATATATATATATATATATATATATATATATATATATATATATATATATATATGTATATATTTATATATATATATATATATATATATATATATATATATATATATATAAATATATATATATATATATATATATATATATAAATATATATATATATATATATATATGTGTATATATATCTATATATATATATTTATATATATATATATATATACATATATGTGTATATATATATATATATATATATATATATATATATATATATGTATGTGTATATATATCTATATACATATATATATATATATATATATATATATATATATATATATATATATATATATATATATATATATATATATATATATATATATATATATGTATATATATATATATATATATATATATATATATATATATATATATATATATATATATATATATATATATATATATATATATATATATATATATCTTCTGACCCATACAAGGGTCAGCAACTAAAATTATATCAAATATTTGCGTGCCACATCTCATTTTGGTTCAACAGGCTTTAAACACTCCACCACATGGCTAATTAAAAAGCTACATATTTTCAATAAAGCTTATGCTTGTCTCCATAACCCTATTTAGTTTAGGGTCTACATTTTAGATGACAAATACAATGCTAATTAACAACACACAGTATTTTATTAGCTCCAACACTTTTATTGCATTTTAATTGTCTTATTAAATCTAAACTTAATTAGTGAGTACACAAATTAGTCAATCAAGAGTTAGTCTTAATAAGTGAGTACACCAATTAGCCAATCAAGAGCCAGTTCCAATTGTGTCAAACATAAGTTATAGCTTTATTCATGGGAGAGTTTCATATCAATTTTTCTGTTTAGTTTGAAAATTACATTCCCAGCAGAAAAAAAAACATAAAATGATTGGAGATATACAAGATTACATTAAAACCAACCAATAAACAACCATTGAATTCATTTAGAATCTTAAATCTTTAATAAAGACAACATTCTATAATAATTTTTAATCTAAATATAATCAGAGGGAAAAAACCCATGTGGTTCCGATGCTAACTTTGGATTAGAAGCAATTTGTTTTGTTATCGTATATCTTAAAATGCTGTGTTCTTATATGTTTAGTGCCTGACATGAACAATGATTGATAAAGTCAACAACTCAACATTCTATGGGATCCTGTATCATCCTTGCTTTCATCAACAGCATCATACCAAGTTTGATTTATATCTGACATGGCTTTGTGGAAATATTAGCATCAAAAGAATTTCACAGTTAGTCCTGTCTTTTTATTAGTATTTATGACATCAGCACTAAAAAGAGTAGGGATCATCTAGAGACCACAACATATCCATACACCAAGTATGGCAAAAATCCACCAAAATGATCTTGAGATATCGTGTTTACAAGCTTGTTAACAGAATTTTACATTAAGTCCCATCCTCTCATTAATATTCATGACATCAGCATCAAAAACAATAGGGATCATCTGCAGACCACAACACACCCATGTACCACGTATGGCATAAATCCACCCTAATGATTTTGAGATATCCTAATTTACAAGCTTGTTAACAAAATCTTACATTTAGCCCCGCCTACTAATATTCATGACATCAGCACCATAAACTACAAACCGCAACACATTCATATACAAGTGTGACATAAATCCACCTCGCTGTTCTTGAGATATCGTGTTTACAAGCTTGTTAACATAATTTTACATTTAGTCTGTCTACTAATTGATATTCATGATATCAGCACCAAAAACACAAGGATCATCTACAGACCACAACACATTTATGTACCAAGTATGTCATAAATCCACCACATGGTTCTTAAGATATTGTGTTTACAAGTTTCTGTCACAGACACACATACACACGCATGCACGCACACACACACACGCATGCATGCATACACGCACGCATGCACACACACACATACATCACAGGTCGAATTAAAAAAAAATCACCAATGTTCTATGGAACAGCGCCCTCTTAAAAAACACTGTTCCGGATCAAATCTCACTGTTACAACATTTTCATCAATAAAAAAAGCAAATTCCTTGTTTTGCAAATCGACTTAATATACACCATTTTTGTGATAAGATATACTTGTATAAAGAGAAACAAAAAAATAATAGTCAGAAGGCTGCTGTGCACGTGTCAGAACTCTTCAACCAAGTAAGGCTGTAACATGTATCGTATGCATACTGTATAAGCGGTAAATATTTAATGGAACCCATAATAGTTATGTTGTGTTCATATGCAAATACAGTAAGTATCGGGGATGTCAGTGAGACAAAAATATTTTTGTTGAAATTATTAATGTAGCACAAATTATTCCCGAAATTATTACGTCTTCAGCCAATGGCGTGGGGGGACGGGGAGGGGGATGGGGGAGGGGTGGGATCAATTTGACCATACCACATGCTGAAAAAAATATTTTCCCAACAAACAAAAACTTAAAGGCAGTAGGGAGAAAAATGAATTCATGGGGATGGTTGAGCAAAAAAAAAAAATATATATGCTTCCAACAAAAGTTATCAGCTGTTTTGTATAAATTATCATGTGTGGGTCAATGGGTAATTCTAACCTCTTCCGGCCAATTATCAACGCTATATGAGTGACACGGTCAATTTGATTAGATCACGCTGTGGGAAAACATATTTTGTCAAAAAACAATTGGGTTCACGCACAAAGTTAAAAGAATAAACCTTTGAAAATCCAATCTTGTACGTATCTCACTCATACTCAACAATTCTGAATTTGCTATCACGCGAGGATAAAACCAGTAAGCCTATTCCATATACATTGAAAGAAATTGGGATTCTCAGCTGCACTAGCGCTGCAGACCTGGGCCTACACAAATTATGTTCTGCGTAAGTCAGTCCATTATTTTGCAATCTGGCAACATGCCACAAAAAAGTTTTTCTCAATGAATTTTATTTCAGTCACCCTTGTTTTTAACTGTACAAGGCTAACACACTGCTCTCACCCTAATGACTGGTCACACTGCACAGTGTACTAAACATACAGTGTACACCATGTAACGTTGTGTATATACATTGCATTATTAAGGCCTTGACCATTCATGTGCACATGTTCAGAGCTTGCAAAATTTGACATGTTCAATTGATCGCGGAAATTTCCAAACTTAAACTTGCGGTTCTACACGGCCCTTTTAGCCAATTTTTAGGCAATTTTGCAGTAACAAAATGAAGATAGAACTCCATTTTTACCCATTATTATAGAGTGGAGGTATTTTCAAAACATTCTGAAAGGTATTTCATGTTGTGTGAATCATTGGGTGTTAGGACTAGTGAATACATCGTGAGTTCAAAATTAGTTCTGAATAACCAAGTGATAACTAACTTGTGTGCTTGCCAAATACTAAAATTTACTTGATTTTTGTTAGAATAACTTGTTTTTAGTATGAAATATTAAGAAAAGAAAACAAAAAAAAAAGAGTTTTTGACATTTATTCATTTGATTTTTCTCTAAAAAAACCAGGAAAGATGGGGGTATTCTCAACAGTTTTTATCACTCCCGGATTTCCCGGTTGTAGTTACGAATCTTTATGTTGTCGGGATTGTGCAATACCTGGATCAGAATACCAGGACATATGTGACTACCAGGATCCTGCACAGCACTATCGATTGCGCCGGCAATTGCGGGAAAAGAAAGGTTTTTCATACTTTATCAATATTTGTTACGAGGGACTTTACTCTTAGAACATGTTTTATGAGTAGAAAACAATATATTTCAAGATGTTGGTGCTATATGTTTGAGAAAAATTAAAATTCAAATTCAAATTTTGATCAGCCATAACTCCAAAACTAAATGTGCTATTTTCAAAATTCCTAAACATCTGCAGAGATTTCAGTACTCCTATGAATAATGTAAAAGTTGGTACATGTCCATTGACCTTTGAACTAGAAACACTTCTGATCTCAAACTCTTACTTTCAAAACCACAAGAATACAAATGAAAAAACTATGTACCAATTAGCTTCTATTTGATAATCAACAGCATATTAATTGCAAGTAAAAACAACATCAGATATAAAAGAATGCAGGAGGAGGCCAATTTTCTAGTCATACAAATCAAAGGAATAACAAAAAAGTAGGAAATAAACAAATAAAAGACCAGAAAAGCAAAATGTTTAGTGATTCCATTGTAGGTTGATTCTCAAGTTTCATATTACCTGGCATTGCATATCACAAAGTATGCTGAATAAGATATATTCATATGCCATTCCCACCATGTACATGATACATCAATAAAATAGAACCCATTAAAAACAATTTTTCAATTTTTTTTAATTCTATATTTAGCCCCCACTTTAAGCAATATGCATGACATCACCATCAAATACAATAGGGCACACAAGCAGACATTGGGTTATCTGTGTACCACATATGATCTGTATCCAATGTACTGTCCTTAAGTTACTGTAATTACAAGCTCTTTTCAGCAAAACCAATTAAGCCCCACCCACATGATATTCAACTTTTTTATACCATATGTAAACAATAGCTAACAATATAAATATACCAAGTATGAATCAAAACACACATGAGGTTGTTTAAATATGAGCATTTAACAATTTTTACATTAAGCCCCGCCTACTCATTGATATACATGACATCACCACTAAAACCAGGACATATATATATGGACCATGGACTATTTGTGTACTACATATGACATGATTCCAGTTTATCGTTATTTAGATATCGTCTTTACCAGCTCTTTTCCGCAGATTCATATTAGGCCCCGCCTACTATGTATATAAATGAAATTGAACGTTTTTATACAATGAACACATGCACACTAGATAACAGCAAAATTATACCAACTATGAAAGGAAACAGCCATGTGATTGTTACCATATGAGCATTTCAATTTTTCTTAAATCAAGCCCTGCCTATTATTAATATGCATGACATCACCACCACAAACAATATGGCACATCTACAGGTCATGGGCTATCTGTGTACCACATATGACATGAATCAACCTTACCGTTCTTGAAATACTGTGCTTGCAAATTCATATTAATGAAATTCAATGTTTATGAACCACAAATATGTGCACACTAATTATCATCATAATTATACCAAATATGAAAGACAGCAAACATTCGGCTATTAAAATATGAGCATTTCAAAATTTGTACAAGTTAAGCCCCGTCTACTTATTAAGCCCCATCTACGCAAGACATCAACGCTAAAAACAATAGGGCACATCTACAGATCATTGGCTACCTGTGTACCAAATGTGACATGAATCGGCATTACCATTCTTGAGATACTGTGCTTACAAGCTCTTTTTAGCAAAATCATAATAACCTCCGCCCACGATGTATTTTAATGAAATTCAATGTTTTTAAACCATGAACATGTACACACTAGCTAGCATCGTAACTATACCAAATATGAAGTAAAACAGACATTCAGTTCTTAAAATATGAGCATTTCAAGTTTCTTATATTAAGCCCTACCTACTCATTAATATGAATGATATTAATACCAAAAGCATTATGTCTACAGACCATGGGCTATTTGTGTACCACATATGACATGATTCCAGCATATCATTCTTAAGATATCATGCTTACAAGCTTTTTGTCACAGACACACACACATACACCCACGCATCCCTTCCCACACACACACATATACATACACACGCCAGCATGACTGCATAGGTTCCTTATACTATTAGCATTGGAACCAAAAAGAAGGATGATCAACAGATCTTGTGGAAATCAATAATATGAGCGACAGGTGCACTGGCCTTTGTGAGATGATCCCACCTCTTGTAAAACTACAGTGTGAGCTTACAATATCGTTATCTAAAAGAGTATCATTCTTAAAACATAAAGAACAATTGTTCACAACTTTGACTGGACCCCAGCCCAAAATAGACAAGAACTACCCAAGCATTAGCCCATCCCTGCTTTTTATCGTATAGCCCAGGGTTTGAATTTCAACTGGCATAAAATAGCACAAATCAATGGAAACATGCATCATATGAGTGAATGCCAATGTCAAGCAAGCACACTTCTTTACTATTATTATAGTTTGTGAAAAACAAATTAAGCTCATTCTTAACATAAGTATAATTTAGGGGTGAATGTACATTTCATTTTTTGCATGGACCCCTAAAAACTAAAACCCAAGTTCCACCTCTTCCGGCTCCCTCCCATGTCTGCCTCACATTTTTTTTTTTTTTTATTAAGGGGGGGGCTAATGACTATACCATTGTTTGTAGGCAAAAAAAAAACGTTCCTTAGAATCTCCCCTGCTAAGAATACTTACTTGTTCATTGGTGTAAGGCCACCATCAGACTGCATAAACAGCACCCTCTTTCCATCTAGGTTGTTATGGAAACCAGATGCAAAGCTTTGTAGATAGGTCTTAATGCAAGGTGTAAGATAGGCATCAGCCATTGCTGCAAAATCAAAGTAAATTCAATATCTACTCATCAGTGTTCACATTATTTGTTGGGGGTAGGGAATTGCCCCTCTTTTATTAGCATTCTACATAGTAAATCAATTATACAGGGGGATATTGCTTTATAGCACATGACATGTAAATCTCAGCATCATTAGTTGATAAAACTAATAATCAAATTTCAATTCCCAGTGTGAACTTTTGGCATATATCTTTAAAATATTTTCACTTAAACACTATCTACGAAGCTTCTTTTTTGGGATCCAGGAGGAACGGAAGAGAGCCATAAAGATTTAAAGCTCTTTAAGGCATTGAAATTTACAAGACATTTTTCTTTTTCATTTTTCACATTCCAACATTTTAAGAAACAAGATTACATAACAAACACACTCTGCAATATACAAAATATTTTAACAAAAATAAAATAGTTATACTTCTTGTTCCAAACCACACTTGCACCACTTGTCTGTTATTCATATCTATTAAAGGTTTTGATGTGTGTACCCCATTTCCATATGTAACCTTGCATTTACTTGGTCCAAGAATTTATTAAAAGCATTGTGAAATGTCTACAACAGCATTTGCATCATTTGATGACTATATAACAGCTCTTCTATATAAACGTAACATATGCCTATACAGAAAGAACAAAGGCACACAATTCAATTAATCACTTCCTGTAGCAATGTGGAATTAATTGCTAATCACTCGTTAAATAATACAATCTGGTTCTAATTCAACCAAAAGCAACAAACGCTTCTGTAATTAAGAAGTTGATTACACATGTACGCTGCTGCTCAACCTATCATCTGGTATGGAAACGTGGGTTAACAAAGTATATTGACCTCAGCTGTTAAAGGGATTATAAACTGTAGAGGAAACTACACTATATTTGTTTCCTTCTGAATTATATCAGAGGATCAGTGGCATAACTAGGAGGGAGGGGGCAGGGAGGAAGTTGCCCCTAAAAAGGGCCCAGTCCAGGCCCTATAAGGGGCCCGTAAAAAATAAATCATCATTCCTATATACCAAGCAGCCCACAGGGCCCACTTGCGCCCTGCCCATAGGGCCCTAGCTACGCCACTGCAGAGGATTAGAATGGTGAGATTTTCAAGAGAGATTGGGTTCATTGGTTAGTGGTGTTGTGATGTATTGTGCCTGAATATCACATACCATATTTGACGTATTAAGCGTCCCTGCTCTAATAAACGCCAACCAAACATTGACTGATAACATAACTTATTTGATTAATTTGAAGACTAAAAATACTCAAGTTTTGTCACATTCATTGCTTTTTTGCATCTGACACTCACAAAGCTTTTGCGGTTGTTATCATGGGGCTAGTATAGAACCAGTTCACATGTACAACACATTTCGAATAGAACACTGTAAGTGGCCCCGAAACAAGGGATGCTTGTTAGAGAGGAACGTTGGGCTTAAAAAAGTGGTGCAATGCTATATTTGTAAGAGCCCTAGGCACTTATTACATCGTATACGATATATTCATTTTGTTTTTATAGTGCACTCAATACTGCTTTAATTCTCTATGGTTACTCATCATCATATACGGTTGTTTTATTGTCACATGCATTGTGTACAATTCTTAATGGTCATATCATCAGGACATTATAAACATGCACTATTTTAGAAAAAATTTTTTAAATGAGTTATTAAAAGGGTAATTGCAGACAAAGAAGGCAAGTGGCCAACTTTAGTGCTGATGAGAGAGAAGGTGTAAAGTAATGATTGGTGTTGGTGAGTTGTGGTTATGGAGATGAGAGAAAGTAACGTTTGAATGGTGTAAGGGTGAGGGTGTGTAATGATGTCAGAAACTACCCAATATTTGACTAGAATATTCAGTTCCAGCATGATCTTTGTTCTGTCAAGACTTACTGTCCTCTGGCTGTTAATGTTTTATCTGATTTGATAAATAATTTGTGTGATTTTTCTTGTAAACACCGCTTGACAGCGAGAAGTCTGCTAGAGAAGCTAAAACACAAATGTTTGTGTTTTACTTCCACATTGTGGAGACTAGAGCTGTGACCGTTTAGGGATTTTAGTAAACGTGTACACGCCAAAAAAAGCAAGCGTGTGTATCGTGTACACGCGTTTAGTACCGTAATTTTCGGAAATACACAAAAATTGCTCCAAAACTACGAGGCGAAGTAAAAAAAATCGCGCAACCAGTATGACAAAAGTAATGACTCCATTGCCCAAATAGACGCCGAGTTTTGCTTCTCAAATCGTAAAAAGTTTACTTCTACAGTGTAAATCATCATTTTTATGGAAAATATTCATGGAAATTCAGTTTAGAAAGAACAGATAACTTTCTTTCAATGTCATTTAAACTCAACATCGCGTAACTTAATTGTCCTATTCGCTACGGCTTTCAAAGTTCTTCTGTGAAAATCTTGCACAATAGGCCTATGATATACCTTGCCGTAAAACATTTTAAAACTACGCCACCACCACCAGAAGTTCTGAAATATCAGTCCCCTCGAAAATATGACTGCCATCTTTGCGATGCATGCAGAATTTCAGCTCTGTTAAAACCTTTTTCTGTTTGTTTATTATGCAATATTTTTTCTTTCTTGCAAAATTTATTTGACTCATCAGGTAATATTTACATGTAAATGTACTGATTGTCACAATTCAACTATTTTTCAAGTGTTTTTTGGTCGATTTAACAGCTTGTAAAACGAGCCTTGATTGCGTGGGATTTAAAGCCTTATTATGGCCTAACGTTAGGCCTATTCTTAGTTTCACTGTTTACTGCTGCACATTCGCGGTGCATTTCACAAGTTAAATTACTCAGATTTCGGCGAAATCAAAGTGCATAATATCCCCATTCATTGGTGATTACTGCGCATTTATGATTCGCACATTTAAAAAGGATTATGCTAATTGGGTGAACAGTTTGTAAAAAGTCATTGATTGGAATTTTGTCAGCTGAATGTGTGTGTGTGATTTTAATCATAAATATTAATTTTCAACGGCAAGACATTAGGCCTATAATGTATGAAAAACAATTACTTGCAATAAAGTATTTAGTAAGCGTTTACAAGATTTGCGAGAGTGTAGCGTGTACACGCTTAACGGTCACAGCTTTAGTGGGGACCTAACGTGATTTGGAGAACCTCCTCAATGTAACAGAGGTTTAATGGAACCACAACAGTGATAGACAAGTTGTGCCAGAGAGATTAAATTAAATCAGAAAAAAGGCAGAAGAGAGAAAAGAGTGCTGTGATATCTCTATATACACAGCACTCTTTTCTCTCTTGAAGAGGATTATTACCCAATCAAATGCGGCAGTTTGTCATTCAAAATCACTGACCCATGCAAAGGATATGATTTTTGTACTATTATAACAAATTGTTTCCCACTCACCAAAATTAGCAGGAAGGAATCTAAAAATTGTATTAATAATGCAATAAAACATACATGTACATGTAAAATTAAACACAAACTCTGTTAGGAACACTTGAAACATTGGACCATTGAAAATTTAAACAAGTGCAAATCATTTCATAATCATCTTATTTTTAGGCCATTTGGGATACCATTCACTACATTTGGCATACAAATTTTTCAAAAATTGTGATACTGGTGGGTCAATTTTCATATGATTTTAATGGAAAAAATATACTTTCAAGTGGTACTTTTATCCAATTATTGTCATTATTTTCTTTAAAAATAAAGATGTGGATGATTTCTTCCCCCCACACATCTCCTAAACTGGTGGCACCATTTCTGTTTTAGGGGCAAAAATGTCATCGGTTGGCCCACCAGTGAAAATTCCTATAGAAAAAGTACTGATTACATCTGTTATATGCTCTTAAAAAAAAACACTTCTTCAAAAATCTTTTCAATCATGAGGATAATAGCAAAGAAACCTGAAGTATTATCAATAGTCTTATCCATTAAACCACCCAATCCTCTGTGGACTCAAGAAGCATTGTAAATGATGGTGTTGTTATTTCTGAACCTGGTGAAGTGTGTAATGCTTTTAACAACTATTTCATAAACATTGGACCATGTGTAATAGTTCCTTCAAAAATATTTTTTCGTAAATTTCAGTTAAGACATCAAATCAATAATAATAGTTTCATACCTGTAAAGCCTCTTGGTACAATTTTGTCCATCTGCATAACGCTGCTTGAGAGGGACACATGAGAAAATCCCATTCGTTGAGCAATTTTACCGACCTGTTTCTCGTGGTCCAAAAACCTGGGATGAAACGTGGTAAGAAGGCAACCCAATAGTTTAATTAAATTGTAAGTTTATATAGACAATGATAGGAACATAAATTTGAAGGAAAATGCATTAGAAGTATTTTATCTAACCGACTGGTAAGCTTGATAGAGCATCCGCTCTACAGCTGGAAGGTCGTGGGTTCAATCCCTTGTCGAGTCATACCTAAAACTTACAAAAAAGGGACATGCTGCCAACTAACTTGGTGCTCAGCATAAGGGATTGATTGGAGCATGCTTGTGTGCTGGTTTCTATTCTATTGTAAAACACCCATTCGAGAGAGGGGGAGGGGTGAGGGGTACCATTTAACAAGGGTTGACACTAAAAATTGTGGTATCTCAGAGAATAAGAAGAGCCTTAAGGTGGGGGCACTGCCCCCTGCACAAAACAAAGATTTGAATGCATACTGTGTGGTAAGGTGCAATATAAGAATTGTGTATTATTATTGTTATCTAGATCAATAAAACATCCCTGGGCTCAATATCAACAAACTATCCAGATCCAGAGGAGGGAATGATACCAATCATTGCTTTGGAGGAACAATATACTTATGTCCCCTTAAGCAGGTGCCTCAAAAACAATATAACTTTGGATCCGTAAATATCTGAATAGCAAGATGAGCTTAAGTAACAGGCCATAATAACTGCAATTCTCAAATTGATAGTAAGGTTCATTTAAAAACTTTCCCCTCACCAACTTTTTAAATCTTGGAACCTCTGTGCATTTGATGCAAACTTTCCAATCATTCAAAAGCCTAAATAAGCAAGAAATCAAAATATTTCCTTATGTTTGCTTTCTGTCTGAATTTCTGAAAATAGACTTCAGTACCGCTTTTGGTGTGCACTGATTTTAAAGCAAACATGAATAGCAAAATTATTGAAAGAAATATTGAATTTCTATACATAATAACAAACTTCTCTATGTAACCACAAACTTCTATATGTAACCACAAACTTCTATTTGTAATCACAAACTTCTATATGTAACCACCAACTTCTATATGTAGCCATAAACTTCTATATGTAATCACAAACTTCTATATAAAACCACGACCTTCTATATGTAATCACAAACTTCTATATGTGATCACAAACTTTTATATGTAATCACAAACTTCTACATGTAACCACAAACTTCTGTATGTAATCACAAACTTCTATATGTAACCACAAACTTCTATATGTAATCACAAACTTCTATATGTTATCACAAACTTCTATATGTAACCACAAACTTCTATATGTAATCACAAACTTCTATATGTAACCACACACTTCTATATGTAACCACAAACTTCTATATGTAACCACAAACTTCTATATGTTTGTTTGTTTGTTTGATGAGGTCTTAACGGCACCACGACAACGAAGGTCAAATTGTGCCTGAGAGGTCAGATCATTTTAGAGGTAGTAAGGAAAGAGACCAGGGGAAGAATGAGAGAAATTCAAGAACAAAAGCCAGAAAGCTGTGATCGAGAGAGGAGGTGCATGGGTAAAACTAAAAACAGAGTAGAGAGGGGTGGAAGAGGAGGATTAAATATGGTTGTAGAGGATGCATGCTGAAGGAAGGAGACTATTTTATCTGGAGGATTTGTTTGGAAGAACTCAGCAATTGAGTTGTGGGGAGCGAGAGAAGCTCTGGGAAGGTTGTACAGGGGGCAAGCAAGGAGAACGTGTTGGATTGTAAGGATGCAGTGGCAATTGTTACAGAGGGGTTGGGGAACCAATAAGGAGGTGGGAGTGAGTGAGGTGGGTGTGACCAATTCTAAGGCGGGTAATATGAACGTTGTGTCGATCTGAGAAAGGTTGTTGATGGTGGATTTGATCGGGATTGTGGGCTGGATAACATGGAGTTTGTTATCAATTTGGAAGTTCCATAAGGTTTGCCAGCGGTCACGAACAAGAGAAGCGATAAGCGGTTTGATGTCAGAGAGGTTTTGGGAAAAGGGAAGGGGAGGAGGTTAAGGGCAAGCTTAGCGGCTGTATCAGCCCTGTCATTGCCAGGGATGCCAACATGGCTGGGTATCCAGAAGAAAAGAACACTTTTCCTGCAGAGGGTGGGAGAAAAGAGTTTCGGAGGAGGAGGTGGCAGGTGAGGTTATCCCATTTAAGATTGAGTAATGAAGTAAGAACAGCCTTTGAGTCAGAGAAAATGGCAAAGTGACTAAGAGGAGAGTACTCAATAAAGTTGAGGGCGAGGAGAATGGCCTTAGCCTCGGCTGAAAAGATGGATGAGTGGTCAGGAAGTCTGCTACTGAGGGTGATGTCTTGGATGATGGCAGCAGCAGCTGTCTTGTTGCCTTCCTTGGAGCCATCAGTATAGATGGAGGTGTAATTTGAGAGTTGGTCTTTGATTTGGTTGTGAGATTGATGAAGAGATTAGGTGAGTTTGAGATTTGTTATAAGTGGAGAGGTCTAGGTGGACAGAAGGAAGGGGGTGGCCCAAGGCGGAAAAGTGGGCCAGGAATAGGTGCCGAGAGTGGCGGGTTGATGCCAAGTTGAAAGAGGTCTGATTTAATCGTAAGCTGAAGGGGGCGATAGGGTTTTAGTCCTATCAAAGAGGGAGGAGAAATTGGGGTACCTAATGAGGTTGTAAACAGGGTTCTGGGTGTTGGTGAGGACTCTAAAAGCATAGGAGAGGCTAAGCTTTTTACATCTAAGTAGAAAGGGGGTTCGTTGGCTTCAACATGAAGGCTAGTGATTGGGGAGGTCCTGTAGGTTCCTGACAAAGCCTGAGGGCTTCATTTTGGATGGTGTTAATGTGGTTGAGGTATGAGTTGTGAGCGACACAGTAAACAATATTGCCATAGTCAAGCTTGGCACGAATGGTGAGCCTGAAAATTTTGAGGAGAGCATAGCGTTCGCTCCCCAAGTAGTGTTGGAGAGCAGTCGGAGGAGGTTGAGGAGCTATTGCATTTTAGTTTCAGGTTGGTGATGTGTGGCTTGTAGGTGAGCTTGGGGTCTAGAGTTAGACCAAGGAACTTTGTGTTTTCAACTTTAGGGATCGATTCCCATTGAGCACAAAGTTCGGGTTGGGGTGGAGGTTGTTGAAATGACAAAAGTGCATGCAGACTGTCTTGTCTTTGGAGAATCTAAAACCGTTATTGTTGCTCCAGACTTGCAGCTGATTGAGGCTGGTTTGAAGCCTATTTTCAACAATAGGAAAGCTAGGGGAGGAGAGAAGATGGTGAAGTCATCCACGTAGAGGGTACGTTTGATGCTGGGGCCAAGGTCACTCCCGATGTCATTAATGCTCAGGTTGAAGAGAGTGGGGAGAGGATGCTGCCTTGGGGACGCCCTCTTCTTGGGGTACGGCTTGGAGAGGGTGTGGCCATCTGAACTTGGAACTGCCTGGGTGAGAGGAAGTTTTGAATAAAGATGGGGAGGTGGCCTCTGAGGCCAATGGTGTGAAGTTTCCGGTAATGCCGTATTTCCAAGTAGTGTCGAAAGCTTTCTCGAGGTCAAAAATATGGCAATGAGGTGTTCCTTTTTGCAAAGGATTCCCGGATAGCGGTGTCGAGCGAATTAACTGGTCTAGGGTATTGCGACGTTTTTGGAAGCCGCTTTGGTGAGGAGAGAGGATTCTGTTGGTCTCGAGGAACCAGTTTAGTCTCTGATTAATGATCTTTTCCATAATTTTACAGAGACAGCAAGTAAGGGCGATGGGTCGGTAGCTGGTGGGTCGGTGCTATCCTTCCCCGGTTTAAGGACGGGGATGACAATAGCTGTCCTCCAGATAGGGGGAAAGGAGTGTGAGGACCAAATGTGGTTGAAGATGGTGAGTAGGGTAGTGGTGGCTTTGATGGAGAGGTGTTTCAGAAACTGATAGGGGATGTTATCTGAGCCCTTGGAGGTGCAGCCAGCGTCGCTGATGGCTTGGTTTAATTCAGAAAGGGTGAGAGGGGTGTTGTAGCTTTCGGAGTTGTCAGAGGGAAAAGTGATTCTCCGGGCTTCATCGCAAGCTTTTTTGATTTTGAAAGCATTGGAGTAGTTGGTCGAGGCCGAGATGTTGCTGAAAGAGGCGGCGAGGTGGTCAACGATGTCTTTTTATGTGAGAAGGTCTCCATTCCAAGAAAGATGGGAGATGGAAGATTTGCCTCCTCTGCCGTGGAAGCTGTTAACCATTCTCCAAATCTTCTTAGTGGGGGTGTTGGTGGTGAGAGAAGAGATGTTGTTCCAAGTGTTGGTTTTACTGTCCTTGATAATCGCCTGGCCTTGCACGATGCGAAAGAGGTTAAGATATTAGTTTAAAGTTCCTGAGGGCTCTTTTCCTGTTCTTGATGGCGGTTTGCAGTCATCTGAGAACCAGGGGTTGGGGGATGATTTGGGGGTTGGAGGTTTTGGGAATTGAGCAGGTGGCGATGTTGATAAGGATATTACTGAAGTTAGACATGGGATCCTCATCCTCTAGAAGATGGGGGGGAGAGTGTGAGTCACAGAGGGTTTCAAAAAGGGACCAGTCAGCCTTGTCGAGGTTCCAGTTGGGGTGTGCTCAGTGGGGATTTGAAGATTGGAGTGTATAAGAAGAGGGTAATGATCACTACACAGAGGTCAGCAGTGACTCTCCAACTAAAGTCAGGGAGGAGGTTAGGGGAACAGATAGACAGGTCAATACAGGTGAGAGAGCCTGTGGCAGGATGAAGGTAGGTCGGGAGTTAGTGTTCAGTAAGGACAGGCTGTGCTGACGGAGAGCGTGATGAACTTGCCTCTAGGGGTGGTGGTATTAGAGCCCCACAGAGGGTTGTGAGCGCTTTCACCAAGAAGGATGAAGGGGGTGGGAAGCTGAGAGATGAGGTTGTTAAGGCTGGTTGGTTGAATGTTGGTGTTGGGAGGGAGATAGATATTGCAGAGAGTGAAAGTTTGTGGAGGGAGATAGAAATACAGATGGCCTGAAGGTCGGTGTGCACATGAACAGGGCTGTGTGGGGATATCGGTCTAACGAGAATGGAGACGCCACCACAGGCCCTGTCAGCATCCACTTGATGTTTGGATAGCAAGCAAAGTTGTTAAGGAGTAATGGTCCGTGGTTTTCAAGAAAGTTTCTTGTAGGCAGAAGACGACTGGGTTGAAGGTGGAGGCCAGAAGGTCGATTTCTTCAGAATTGGCCTTAAGGCTCCTAATGTTCCATTGTATGATGTTGTGGGTGTTATTGTAATTGATTGTGGTGTATGCCATAAAGGAGGCGGGGGTTATCTGGAGAAGATCTGCTGGGTCTGAGTTCGCTTGTTTTTTCTTTGGATTTGTTTCTTTGGGAGCGATTGTTTTTGAAAAAATTGACGAGAAGTATGATCGATGTGTTCGGTAATCGAACAATCCATACTCTCTTCAGTAATCTGGTTGACAAACTTCTATATGTAATCACACACTTTGGGCTATATGTAACCACAAACTTCTGGCCTCAGGGTATGTAATCACAAACTTCTATATGTAAGGTCCGGGGCTCAGATAAACTTCTATATGACAATAACGTTACAAACTTCTAAATGTAAAATATGGTGTTGGTGGAGTTTAATCACAAACTTCTATATCACACACTTATATATGTAACCACAAACTTCTATATGTAATCACAAACTTCTATATGTAAGCATAAACTTCTATATGTAATTACAAACTTCTAAATGTAACCACAAACTTCTATATGTAACCACAAACTTCTATATGTAACCACACACTTCTATATGTAACCACAAACTTCTATATGTAACCACAAACTTCTATATGTAATCACACACTTCTATATGTAATCACAAACTTCTATATGTAACCACAAACTATTAAAATTGTGTGCACTCCCAGTTTAGTGTAGAGGCAACGTTAGCTAAATCTAAATTGCTTTAAAATCTATCAAAAACGATCACAGTAGCAGAAAATTTTATTTCGCATGAAATAAAAACTGATCACAATCCGATCAGCCATAATTCAAATATTATAGGTGCTTGTATCAAAATTCAACAAGAAAACTCTCCATATAAAAATTGCTTCATGTCCATAAACCCTGACAGCTCTCACCCTTTACTGTGCAGCAAGTCTGTCTTCAAGCACATAACTTACAAAGCAAATAAAGGAATAACAGACAATGTTTGATGTGCTTCAGTTTTGCATTTTACTACCACCAAGCTCTGGGGCATATCAGCTTTATTGTGCAAATTAAATCCTATGAACCCTTAGTTTTGCATTTTACCACCAAGCTCTGGGGTATATCAGCTTTATTGTGCAAATTAAATCTTATGAACTCATTGGTTTAATTCCAAGGTTATTATATGACATGTAAATGATCTTGCATTAATTCTCACACGTTATATATTTTACAAGTGATATCTGAAAACTAATTGCAATTTATAAGCAATGAGAACACCATGGGTATAGCCAGGGGGAGTTGAGATAGCCAGGGGGGAGATGAGTTGTCCTTCACTTGACCCCCCCCCCCCCCACGGCTCCCCAGAAGGTAAAAACATCCAGAAAGTTTACTTGAAGGTTAAGAAATTTTGATAGAAGGTGCAAAAGGATCAGATTTTAAGTAAAATTGCTGTACAGTATAATTCAGCCTCCAAACAGTTTAACAACCAATATTTTAACACAATTTTGGAGAGAGAAAACAATCATGCTATCAGCTTTTTGTTTGCTCCCCTCCCCCCTTTAAATCCAAAAGGCTGGTTACACCCAAGAACAATGAAGCTTCAATAGACAACTCAGGAATATTATTCAAGCACAAGGGAAATTTCCTTTAAAAGTATTAATGATTTATGTATGAGCCGGACCAGGTAAACCCTATGCAACTAATGCACTGCTCTAAAATTTCATGATATTCGGCTACATATGTTGTTTATTTCTAACACTTTTGTCTGGTTTTCAAACAGCTTTGCATATGATCTGTACTGTACTTCATGGTCTCACTGGGTACATGCCCTGTGCATAGACTGCAAGGGCAAAACATGATTGGGCGCAAAAATTAACATACTCTTAATCATACAAATAATAAAATATGTTTGCATTCTTTATTACAACAAACCAAACACTGATTAGCAAATCTTTGGTTAGGGTGGGGACAAGTTCATCCCTTTACCCTATTAAGAGCCACACATGCCCATGTGCAATTCCCCTCCTCCCGTAAAAAGTATAAATTATTTCTCTGTACACAATGATACGATGCTTTCTCGACATGATAGATACCTTTCCTTTTAAATCTATGCAAATTTATCCATCTGTTCTTTGAAACTGCTTACAGTTGCATCTTTAGTAAGTTTTACCGACAAATAAAAAGGGCTGGGCAACTGTCAAATCTTCCTTGGCTTATAACTTCAAACATAACAAGGAAAAGCTATGCTTATAGCATGCTTATTGTGTGCTTATTATATGCTTATTAAATGCTTATTATATGCTTATAGTATGCTTATAGTATTAGTATGCTTATACTATGCTTAATTTATTGCATGCTTATTGCATGCTTATAGCATGCTTATAGCTAGTGAGATAAACATTTCACTCAGTATGCCCTACATGCTACACACTAGTTGCAATACTGTACACAGGGCTACAATACACAATCATATGTTATCTGACTAGCTTATAGCATGCTTATAGTAGCATGTGTTGAAAAATCTCATGAGACATGAACATTGAAGCAGCTCTAGCTACAGTATAACAGTAAGGGTATCTTTTTTTTGCCAAGTCATGGGAATTTTGAAATAACACAGACACAATATTTCATACAAATACAAATTGTAAAGTGTTAACTAGAAATGATTATGGTTGATTTGAGTATTCTTATCAAAGGTTATCAGTATCGTTACGTGCAAGAAATGTGTAATGCAATGTTCAGGAAACTCCAGAATACATGCCCTCACATGAAAAGCTCCTTTAAACTGAATATCAAAAACTCCCAACATGACATCCAAATATTTCAATGATCTTCAAAGATTTTCTGTGACTGAAAAATCATGAGCAGGAATTTGTTAAAGTCTGACATTTTGACATACAGTGTACTCACGTGTAAGAATGCATTAGTACTACTGCTAAACTGCTTATCCCCTTGTTCAGTATGGCTTTCAAATCTGCTTGAAGCTTTGCTTCATCAACTGCTTCCCAAATTTCAAGCTGCCAAATAATTGAAAAGTAAGCAAACATGAGATACCGTACTCTGTTTGACATGAAAATAAGACATCTGGAGAAAAGTTTCTTCACGTTACAGTATACTTTTGGAATATTCTTGTAGATAATATCAATTAAACAATCTCGAAAACAGCAAAAATCTGTTCAGAATTTTACAGCCTACTACAGCCCACTCAGGCCTAATAATTCACTATAACATGCAATCTGTGATGTCAATTGTTGAATTTTTTAAATCTTCTTTTACAGTATTTTGTGGCTTCAAATTTTTTTGTATCAAATTTGATGGGGGAGGGGGAGGGGGTAAAAAATTATGTTAAAATGTAAGTTAATGAGCTGGCACCAGCAACATCAGTGCTAGTGCGTACAACGGAGCTTAACGGCGTGGCCCTAGTGAGGTCCAAAAGCCCAGGTGGGGGTCCAGGGGGTGAATCCCCCAGAAGCTCTATAATCTTAGCTTATTTGGAGGGGTAAATTTCAATTAGAACTAGTATGTAATGTTTGTTCTTGAATATCTTTTTGGAAAGAGTTATAGGCCTACCCATCTTTTATATAAGGTATAAGGCCTAAAATAAAAAAAATGGTTTGCCATTTCTTGTAAAAAAGTGTAAAGGGAGGGGCATGCAGAAAAAGAAAAAAAAACATTCCCTTTTTTCCCTACAGATCACTGAAATGGAATATTTCTTGACAACACTAGAGATTTTCTTTTCCTTGCAAATATTTCAAATTGTATCCCCATGTCAGGAAGACTATATATACCCTGGTACACTGCATGCATTATGAGATAAGTGTGGCTCTCAATAAAAGAAATTTGAACTTGCTGAAGCCGCAATCCCTGCAATCCCCTTCATTAACGATTAGTCTTGAATCCCCCAAAAACTTATCAAAATTGTCAAGGACTGACAGTTAGGTCTACGTTCTTGTTCTTTTTTTTACATAGGCCTACACTGTTGAGATACAGTACATACTAAACTTATCTGCAAGATGAACCTGCTGATGCAGCAAACCAAACAATCAAAAATCCCACAAGTATCGCAAAAGAAAACATTGTCCAAAAAATTATGACAAAAAGAGCTTGACGCTGTCACTCAAGACCTACTTTGGTATGCAATATCACATACTTTGAGATGCAATATCACATACTATGTATGTTGTGCAATATCAATACTATGTTATGCAATATCACAAACTATGATGCAACATCACATATTTTGACATTCAACATCACATACTTTGATACACAATATCTCACAGCAAACCCAAAAATTAAAAATCCAACAAGTATAATGTAGTAAAAGAAAACATTGTCCAAAAAATTATGACAAAAGAACTTGATGCTGTCACTCAAGACCTACCCCCTAAATTACCAAATTTGAGAGCATCGGCGTAGATCTGTTAATCTGCAATATCACATACTATGTTAAACAACATCACAAACTATTAAGTGATATTATATATCAAATTGTGAGTTATTACGTATCAAAGTATGTGATGTTGTATGTCAAAATATGTGATGTTGCATTTTATAGTTTGTGCAACATCACATATTTTGACATTCAACATCACATACTTTGATTTGCAATTTCACATACTTTGAGATGCAATATCATATACTTTGATATGCAATATCACATACTTTGATATGCAATATCATAAACTTTGATATGCAATATCACATACTTTGATATGCAATATCACATACTTTGATATGCAATATCACATACTGTACTTTGATATGCAATATCACATACAGTACTTTGATATGCAATATCACATACTTTGATATGCAATATCACATACTTTGATATGCAATATCACATACTTTGAGATGCAATATCACATACTTTGAGATGCAATATCACATACTCTGTTGTGCAATATCACATACTATGTTATGCAATATCACAAACTATGATATGCAACATCACATATTTTGACATACAACATCACATACTTTGATACGCAATAACTCACAATTTGATATATAATATCACTTAATTTGATATGCAATTTCACACACTTTAAATATGCAATATCACATACATTGAGATCAGGGTTCTAGCTACGGTGGGCGGCGCTGGGCGGGCCCGCCCAGGACTCGCAATTCCCGCCAACCACTCGGCTCTAAGATTCACCCTTCTGCCCAGCACTCAAAAGTTCAATTCGGTTAAATAATTAAGTGTTTAAACAGATCTCCTTTTAATCTCGCTCTATTTATGTCATCCGCTGATTTACACACATAACATAACATACATTACGCACATTAAATTCTGATCAAAACAACTGAACTATAGGAATTTAACGCAATGGAACGTACATATTATCATAAAATCACCCATACACGAAGCTCTTTGCATAAACGTATATACATGCACACAGTTCACGTTCATGTGTTGATCCTTGTGAATCACTGCTGGCAGCTTGCCAAGTTCGTCACTTGCCATACAAACAAACTTTAACAAAGTAAAAATTACACCCCCCCCCCCTCCCTTCCTCCTCCCCAAGGCGTGCTTATAGACCAGTCCGAATGTAAGTGACCAATCACATTTGTTATAAATCCTATATGCACTTAACATTATAACGGACTGATCGATATTCTTTTGATTTGTGGGGGATTTTTTATTGATAAAAGTTGTTGCGTAGTTCATAGGAACATGTGCTGCTTGGCTTTCGTTGAACGATACTGGGACTAAAATAAAAGCGGTAAAAAGTTTGGGCAAGATAAATAACAATGGGAATTGAGAGAAGAGTTTCCGGCATATATTTGTATTTTTTTAGGGGAGGGGAGGGCACTTTGACAGTTGAATATCCATTGTATTTTGAATATCCATTGTACATAAAAATTATTTTACAAATTCTTCTACCGTTCCGATTAAAAAAAAAAATGATAGGGGGGTCTAGGAGGTCACCTTGGATTATTACTGGAACCCAGCACTCAAACTTGTCTAGCTAGAACCCTGATTGAGATGTAATATCACATACTATGTTGTGCAATATCACATACTATGTTATGTAATATCACAAACTATGATATGCAACATTACTTATTTTGACATATATCACATACTTTAGATAAGCAATATCTCATAAATTAATATATAATATCACTTAGATTGATATGTAATATCACTTTGATAAGCAATATCACATACTTTGAGATGTAATTTAACATACTCTGTTGTGCAATATCACATATCATGTTATGCAATATCACAAACTATGATATGTAACATGATATATTTTGACATACAACATCACATACTTTGATATGCAGTATCTCACAATTTGATATATAATATCACTTAATTTGATATGCAATATCACACACTCTAATATGCAAAATCACATACTTTGATATGCAATACCACATACTTTAAGATGCAATATCACACTTTGATATACAACAGCACATACTTTGATATGCATTATCACATCCTCTTTGATATACTATATCACTCTTTGATATGCAATATCACATACTTTGATATATGATATCACTTAATCTGATATGCAATATCACACACTCTAATATGCAATATCACATACTTTGATATGCAATATCACATACTTTGATATGCAATATCACACACTTTGATATGCAATATCACATACTTTGATATGCAATATCACACACTTTGATATGCAATATCACATACTTTGATATGCAATATTACACACTTTGATATGCATTGTCACACCCTCTTTAATATGCAACATCACACTTTGATATGCAATATCACATACTTTGATATGCAATATCACATACTTTGATATGCAATATCACATACTTTGATATGCAATATCACATACTTTGATATGCAATATCACATACTTTGATATGCAATATCACACACTTTGATATGCAATATCACATACTTTGATATGCAATATTACACACTTTGATATGCATTGTCACACCCTCTTTAATATGCAACATCACACTTTGATATGCAATATCACATACTTTGATATGCAATATCACATACTTTGATATGCAATATCACATACTTTGATATGCAATATCACATACTTTGATATGCAATATCACATACTTTGATATGCAATATCACATACTTTGATATGAAATATCACACACTTTGATATGCAATATCACATACTTTGATATGCAATATTACACACTTTGATATGCATTGTCACACCCTCTTTAATATGCAACATCACACTTTGATATGCAATATCACATACTTTGATATGCAATATCACATACTTTGATATGCAATATCACATACTTTGATATGCAATATCACATACTTTGATATGCAATATCACATACTTTGATATGAAATATCACACACTTTGATATGCAATATCACATACTTTGATATGAAATATCACACACTTTGATATGCAATACCACACACTTTGATATGCAATGTCACTTACTTTGAAATAAAACATCACATACCTTTTCACCAGTTGTTCCTGTTACAATCTGGCAATTCGGCTTTTGATCCAGTTGACAATCTTCTCGGTGTAAAACAACTCTTTCAGAAACTTCAATAACCTCATCATACAAGACCTCTGGGGTATTGATCTCCTGAAAAATGAGTATAATGAAAAACAAGGTAGATTGATTGATTGATAGATGATTGATTGAATAATTGATGATGCTTATTAATATATCATGCTAGAGTGGTAAATAGATGATGGATCAAAAAGAATAAATATAAAAGAACAAAATACTTATAAGAACAGAAAAACAACTTATTTAGATACTGTAGACCCTACTTGCTGACATTGCAGATTTTTTTCAAAATAATGTTTGGCATATTCTGACAAAAATCCATTGAAGATTCACTTGAGCTTAAAATAAACATTCACCACTAAAATGGCAGTATAATTTAGTGGGCAAAAATATCATGTTAATTACCACGTCTTCTGTTGCATGCATGTGCTTCAAGGAAATTAATTGCAATTATTTACTTAAAAATTATAAATTCAAAATGAAATACTGTACCTGAAAAGCAATGCAAAGAAAATGTAGTAAAATATGGTACAAAAATGACATTATACAAGCTTAGGTGCTACACTACAAATCAAGACAAAACTCAAATAACTTACCAAATCAAATATTTTGGGCCTGGCTTGATTTCCTATGTGTAATAAATCCTTGAATCCTTTTGTTATGACCAATGCCATTTTTTCTCCCTTCCTCTCAAGGAGAGCATTTGTTGCTACGGTTGTGCCCATACGGATCCAGTCAATGGTTGAGGTATCAAGGGGTTGGTCCGGGGGCATAGGCTTACCACTCTCCTACAGAGAAAGTAGTATTATAATTACAAACAAGTGATATAAACATTGAGCTCCAGGTGAATGAATGAAATTAAAGTACCAGAATGTGTTTTTTAATGTATGAAAAAAAAAAATGTATACACATTTATGAGCAATGATAATTCAAAGAAGAAAAAATATTTCAAAATGGATTAAAAACCAAACACTTTGCAGCACAGGCGTAGGAAGTGGGGAGGGAGGGGTTTGGGGTAGGGGGAAAGCTGCTCCATCTGGGAGGATTCCACTTTCCCGATTGCATGCTTTGCTGCCCAGTTAGGAGGTAAATTGGCTCTTGTTCCCCTGAGAGGTTGTCCTTCCTACACCCCTGCTAAACTTTATTCCCTCCAACCTGTGTAGGCTTTCAAGATAAGAAGTGAGAAGGCAATTCGAAATAATATTCAAACATGCAAAAAGTGACCCAATGTTAAAATCCAGTACAGATCATATTGAACCGTGAAATTCCACAAGGAATCGTATATAAGTCTCTAAAATAGGAAACAGTGGATTTTTAAACTGTGCAATGACATTAAACAGTAACAAACTGAAAAAAGTCGGTCGTCAGTTGCGGAACACCCATACGTGCAGAGTGTGCATAGTTGATTGCTAACTTGTTCACCGAGGCACAGCGTAAAATTTAAGTGTAGTCCCTTTTCACCATGAAATATAAATGAAAACAAATGGCCTCACCAAGCGGTAGGACAATTATACACTATTTCGTTGGATATTCATTTGATATTCTAAAAATTGCATTTGCCATTTTTGTGATCAGGTAGGCTTTTTTGGGGGAGCATCACATGAGTTTTCTCAGTGGATTTCTTATGCATTTGAGTATCAAGTTAGGCTCAATGGCTCATTGCGCGAGCTTGCAAATAAGCGGTCAATCTCTACCAAATTTCAAACATTCTTCGTAAAAATTTGGATAGGCAGAATATCATTCTGACCAATTTCATGATAATGTGACCCTTAGTCATGTCATCGAACTACATGAATTTTGTTCAAGATCTAAGCTCCGATCATCAATTATACTTTCTGTCTGCACCCCCTCCCTTTCATGCATCAGCCTCTCCATCAGTTTCTAGTAAAGGATGCAGTCTGTTGTGGTATCAGGTGGGTATGGTAAAACTCAGTTTTAATGGCGAGTTTTGAAAATCGTTAGTGGTGAAACCCCAATTATGGAAATAAAACTTAAAGGACTATGGACATGTAAAAAAGTTTACTTTCCAACCATGTATACAAAAGCATTATATTCTAAGATTAATAGTCTTTGAAAGTTTATTTAAATAGCATGTGTAGTTTTCAATTTATGAGAAATCAAAGTTTGATTTTTTTTTAATATATTGACAAAATTGTGATGTATGAATAGAAAAACACCTCAAAATGCATAAATGTTTTTCTTTATATTTCTTCCCTTTATTTCAAACCTTGAAAATGTTCAAAATGCCTTCTCCAGGTTGAGGTTGGTTGGGGTAATGGTAAAGATCAAATCTTTTATTATATTATCTTCCTTATTTCAAAGAGAAATGGCATATGTCTTGTTATACATTACATCACAAGAGTAACACAAAAATTACCATACACTAACTTGCACAAAAACTTTCAAACAGCTGTTAAGTGGCCAATTTTTGAAGCCTTAGCAGGATGTTTTATTTCAAGCCCTAACTCTGCTTGCAGGATGTTTGAAGCCCTAGCAGGGGATTTTTGCAGCCCTAACTGGATGCTTTAAACCTACATTTTATTTTCAAACCCTACCACGGCTATAAAATACATGATTTTTCATTCAAACTTATAACGGGAATAATGCCTTCAGACAACCTCATTATGGGCACATGCAGGGCTTACATGCAGAACAATCTTCAGCTCTTGCGCTTGACTCGTCACCTGAGTTGGGGAGGGGTGGGGGAGCTAGTGGAGTCGTGATTCTTCCAACCTGACCCCAAATTTTAAGAGACTTGAATTATCAAGCTAAATATCTTTACTACAAAAATTAAAAATACAACATGCTCCTTAAATTGGACGAGGAAGAGGGTGGAGGGAACTAATGGAGACAGTCCCCCTTAAAAATAGTGCTGTCATGACGTGGCTCTTTTACGTATTGATTATCGTGGAAAAAAATATCGCGATTTATTGGTATGTCGCAATACTTTTGATGAAAACTGGCAGCAGTTATGCTAGCATATTGGATGCATGTGTATTACCAGACCTGTATTTTGGTGGGGGAAGGAAGGGGTGGGGGGAGACTTTCTATAGGCACTAAACATCATTTATGTTGGTATGTAGGCCACACTTAAAATAGCAACTATAGGGGTCATTAGTGTTTAATAGGCTGCATAGGAAAAAGCCCCAATTTTGTTGAATTTTGACCCTTATTTAAAATGTCTCGAATCCCTGGGCATGAAACTCTTAAAAGTGACAAGATAAATTCGTTAACAATCCATTTTTTGCCAAAAAACTTTCTTCCTTGAGTCGTGTTAGATTTAATACAGCTGTTTGATTACCGCCTCTATCAAATGCATTGACATAACATATTAATAAATGACTAATAAATAGCCAATATATTTTTGGGAAGGTATTTTCATCCCAAAATTTCAGATTTGTTCATGATCAAATGTACAGTAAAAAAATTGACTTACGACTGTACTCTCATTTTTAAGGCCTCACAAAGTGTCACAAATTTTCCCTGATTTTGCACCCAAGGATATAACTTTTTAAATGTTTTTTGCAGGGGGTGGATTGTTATTGAATTCATCTTGCCATATTTAAGAGTTCGTGACCAGGGATACAGGAGTTTTTAAATAAGAATACAAAATAACAAAATTTGAGGTTTTTCATATGCAGCCTAACACTAATGACCCCTATTTTTGCCATTTCAAGTGTGGCCTATAGAAATGCATGTTTGTCATACTAATCCTTATCCCCTCAAACAGAGGCATGGAAAGTGGGGGCTGGGGGGGAAGCTGCCCCTCTGAGAGGGTTTTACCTGCCTGGTTGCATATTCTACTGCCCACTTAGGAGGTCAATTGGCTCTTACTCGCCTGCAGAGGCGTAGGAAGTGAGGGCAGGAGAGCCAAGCTGCTCCTCTGAGAGGTTTCACCTTCCCGAACGCTTTGCTGCCCACTTAGGAGGTCAATTGGCTCTTACTCGCCTGCAGAGGCGTAGGAAGTGAGGGCAGGAGAGCCAAGCTGCTCCCTCTGAGAGGTTTCACCTTCCCGGTTGAACGCTTTGCTGCCCAGTTAGGAGGTAATTTGGCTCTTACTCGCCTGCAGAGGCGTAGGAAGTGAGGGCAGGAGAGCCAAGCTGCTCCCTCTGAGAGGTTTCACCTTCCCGGTTGAACGCTTTGCTGCCCAGTTAGGAGGTAATTTGGCTACCTCTGAGGTCATCCTTTTGCAAAAAAAACAGAAATTGCTAAAATTCCATTCCTTTTCCCTTCCCTATAAAAATGGGGAAAACGAAAGTTGGCACTTATAAATTAGCCTAAGTTAGTGATTGTGCTTAATATGAAACATTTAGTTCATTTTGCTTTTCATTAAAATCAATTCCATACAATGTTAAACAAAATTAAAAATATACATTTAAAAGGCTATGTTTACAGGCCTATTTTATTCTAAGAATCATCAGATTTTTATTAGGGAATATGTTCCTGCTACCCTGGATATCATAAATGTTGCCCCTTACCTAACTTCTGAATCTGAAATCGTTAGGCCTAAGTCTGCATAAAATCCTAAGTTCCAGGTCAAGGGGACATGAGCACCAACTTAAAGTTACATAACATATATATCATAACAAGATTACAGGCTAAAAATCCCAAACTAAAACCACTACCATCACAACAAAAAAAAAAAAAAAAAAAAATCAAAGACGCCCAGAGTTAGTAAAGAACTTGTCAATGTTGACTTTGAAATTGTGCCAGTGAACAGAATTGTAGCTAACTACTCACTCAGGCAAACCACTCATTAACAACTCTTTGCAAAAAGCTAAAATGGCAAATATCTATCCATGAGAACTCTTTGATCAACTTCAAACTGTTACCACGTGTCACAGGAGGATTAGCTGAAACATGTAAGAAATAGCTGGAAGTCAAAGCATCACTACCAGATAGGAACTTCCAAACCTGAATCATATCGCCACGTACTCTTCTCAACTCAAGCTAGTCAAACCAAAAATTCACAACCTAGATTCATAAGTCTAGTGGCTCTTTGCTGAACCTGCTCCAAAATTAACTTATCCTTCATAAAAGGCTCCAAGCCTGAATAACCACTTATACAAATTAAGAACAACCTTTCTACCAAGATAACATTTTTTTATTTTTTAATCAAACCAAGGTTTGATTTGGTATCTTGATGTTTAACGGCACTGCTTCAGTCAGAGTCAAATGTGCCAAGAAGGTGTTAATAAACAAAAACAATGGTGTAAGGGTAAGGATAGTGAGGAGATGGAATCAAACCAAGCATCCAATCAATTCAATTCAACGGAAAGCAGCCAGGTTCTGTATGGCAGACTACTCTTACAAATCCAGTGTCATTAGCATGCTTCATAAATTAGATTTGCCCCTGCTAATAACAAGAAGGAACACCTGTCTAAAAATGCTATACAAAATCAATAAGTCTTGTCGCCATTGATAATGATAACCTGATCGCAAACGCAATAATTAATACAAGATATAACCATGATCTGAGAATTTCCACGTTCCTTATGCTAAAAATAATGTTTTTAAATACTCCTTCTTTCCTCAAAAACTAAAAGATTGGAATGCTTTACCATCGACATTGCACATGCACCAAGTCTAAACTGTTTCAAAGCTAAACTTGCTAAGCTTGTTAATTGATTTTTTCTTCTCATACTTTTGCTATGCTCGGTTGGTGTTCATGTCCTCTAGGAGGATTTTTGCCGACTTAACTTTTCAGATTCAGATCCTATTTGCCCTTGCAGCTGCTAAAGCACACTGTGTAGAAGGCTTCAGATTGCTAGTAAAGTTGTTGTGAGTCCTCCAACTTGACCCCAAAATTTTAAGAGACTTGAATTCTGAATCTGAATCGGTTAAGTCGGCAAAAATCCTTCAAGAGGACATGAACGCCAACCGAGCGTAAAAAGTATGAGTAAAAACCATTAGAAAAAAACTAGTTCGCAATACAAGTGTTAGTAAGTTTAGCTTTGAAACAATTGAGACTTAGTGCATGTACAATGTCTGACGGTAAAGCATTCCAATCCTTTAGAGTGTGAGGGAAGAAAGAGTGTTTATATACATTCTTTTTAGCATAGGGAACCTAGAAATTAAGGTCATGATTATTATCAAGCTAGATATCTTTACTACAAAGATAACAATACTACATGCTCTATAAATTGATCACCTCACGTAATCGTTACAGTTTAGTTTTAAAACAATTTACCTCTTCTAAAATACGTCTTATCCCTTCCCGTGGCGCATCGCTGTAGTTGGCTGGATCTTCACTTAGTAGCTTCATCACCCTTGTCTTACCGCTGGGGCACCGGGCATACACATCAGTAAACGTACCGCCTCTATCGATGGCAAACTGAAATGCCATTTTAAACTCCAGTAAATAAAAGAATAATTGACCAGAATTGTGTATGAAATATTTGGGTGATTTCTGTTTTCAAAACTAGCATCGAAATCTAAAGCAGCTGACAGTACAAGTGTTATCTTTTTCTCCTTGGACAGTTGTAGGCCTTAGTCGCAAGCTAAAATTAAATTCTCGTAAGCGTACAGTCTGAATGACAGTTCACTTGACGTTAGTCGTTTAACTTCAAGTTGCATGTGAACACAAGATCGTGTCATACAATGAGCCAGTGTTTCCACACTTTGAAAACAGATTTCCCGAATGTCGCCCTCAAATTTCCCGAAATCCAGTGGCCATTTCCCGAAATTGGTGTCTAAGCCGATCCTAGACCCCCCTCCCATAACGAACTGTTCAGATTTAGCCCACTTCCTCTGACAAATTGTCCATGGAAAAGTGAAAGAATTTTTTTACTAAAATACTAAACTAGATTGTTATTGTTATTTCTCTTGTGTACAGTACTGGTCGTGTATGCACTCGTGGCATTTGTTATTATAGTTCTAGCATGTATTTTAAACAAAAGATCAATGAAAATATAAAGTCTGGAAATTATCATTGCCACGCGTATTGCCAGGATTGGATTTATCACAAGGGGTGAGGGGTGGGGCCGGTGGGGGGAGGTAAATTTCGCAGAAAAAATTGACGAAACTGAAAAGGTCATTGCTCCAAAACAAGGGGCAATGTGTGCTAATGTGGAGAAAATCCTAAACCTAAACAGTAAGTAAAACTTGATCAAAAGAAAGTAAAATTCGATCCCAAATTATATTTTCTCTTGTTTTTAACTTTTTGGAAGTTTTTGATTGGGTCCAGGCCCTTGCTTGTGCCAATGGAAATTATTTGATTTAAAGATGTTACCTTGTTCTTATTGGCTATCCTACTGAGCCAAAAGTCTTTTCGTAGTACAGCTACCTCCTCATCATCGGCATTTGACTTCATTTTTGAGTGGAGCTGTAACATGGCTTTGCTCGGTTCATTTTTGCTGCTTGCATTTGTCCATGCTGTTTGAGGCTGAGTTTTGTTACCAGTAATCCAAGTAAACTTTCTTGTTTGAGACGAGATCTGTGGTCGTTCTATATTAATTTCAACTGACTAAATACTCTTTCAACGGCAGCATTAGAGAATGGGAAAGAGAATAGCACACCCACAATTTTCCTCAGATTTGAAAACATTAGCTTTCCTTGTTCATCTTTGAATTCGAAAAGGGTCTTCCAGTAATCATAGACTGACATCTTTTCATCCAGCGCTGGATGCACTGCTTGTGCCCTCCACTCTGTGTCAACAGCTTGGGCTGTTGCTACGTCATCAATGTATGGCAATCGTTTGAAGACTGGGGCCAAAGACGGAATTGACAGAGTATGTGCAACTGCTGGTTGTAAGCAGTTAAGAAAGTCCAGTTGCTCAAGATTAGCAAATCTGTTCTGTACCTGTTTGACACATTCCACAAGAAACCTTTGCAATATATTTGAAACAATCTTACATCAGGGTGATCACCTCCCAAGTCATCTATTATACTTTGGATTGTGCATGTCGCCTTAATTCCTGTGTATACTTTTTTAAGAGGTACATGATGGTTTTCCAGACTGACATCTATTTTCAGAGGGTCCGTCTGTCTCACATAGGATAGGTCCATTAAATCTCCCGCAAGTCCCGATAGCAATTTTGAAACTTCGCCTTTCAGCTCATGAAGCAGAGGAATTCCACTTTGAAAAAGTGTATTAAAGGATGTCAATCTGCCTAAATTGTATGACATGAATTCCAGATAAGCTTGTGTGAACATGTTACTGAGACTTTTCACAATTGCATCGTTGGTGTGTGATGGGTCCTCCAATGCAGCACCTCTGAAGTAGAGCTTTAGTGCTTCGTACTGCTCCAACAATCTGTCTACACACATTTTCATCGACAGCCATCTAGTTTGCTCTGCCCTTAGAATCTGATGCTGGTTCAGATGAAAGAAGTCCTGAAACTCATTGAAGGCATCGCATCTTTGGGATGATAAACGAAAATATGAATAGACATTCCTACACAAATCTTCAAGGGACTTCGGAAGAATCTTGGAGGCGTGAGAGGCGCAAAGATGGATCAAATGACACGAACATTTGATTGGTATAATCCAAGGGTGGTTTTTCACAAGAAGTTGTGCCACCGAGTGATGAGCTCCAAACATCACATTACAAGTATCTGCACAGAAGCCAATGATATTCTTCATAGGAATGTTTTGTCATTAAAACATTGCAGAACAGCGTTGTAAATGGTATCAGCCTTCCCATCAGGCATGCTAATGAGATCCACAAATATTTTACTCATCCTGAAATTTACTGTATCGAAAAGTGTTGCGAGTACAGCCATTTGACTTTTAGTTGATTTGTCCGTTGTTTCATCAATAATTATGGAAAACTTTGCACCTTTCAACATGTCAATGTTCTCCTTCATGTAGTAAAATCCAAGTTGTCTGTCTGACAGTGTTTGTTGCTTTTTGTTTCCCTAAAGTTACATTCTTGAGTGTTTCATCAGCTGGAAACAAACTTTTCAGAAGGGCTACCAAATCATCCGATAATGAAAGTGGAAGGTTGTTTTCCGCCAAAAAGCCACACAGTTTTATTTCCATTTTCGACACTGAATTCGATGATGTAGGTTTATAAAATGACTGAATGCTAGACTGCGACTTGCCTTCCTCTTGAAATCGTTTTATGACTTCCTGGTGTGACTTACTTTCCTTATGTCTCATTATGGCACTTTTGCCCAAAGAAATGTTTACCATGCACTTGGTACAGTACGGTACAAACTTGTCGCCGTTTTTCTTCTTTTGCAAGAAATCCTTAAACAAGGGATTTGAAAGCCACTCATCACTAAACTTTATTTCATAGTTCATACGCTTCTTTCTTTCTTCAACTTCTTCACTCATTTTAAACTAGAAATTCGTCTTTTCTAAAGTTATAGAAAAATTGTCTAGCTTAGCTTAGTATGCAACTATTCCTATGCGTGTTATAATTTATCACATACAGACTTATACAGCCAGTAAAGTTCTAGCGGCCCGGTCGCACGTGCTGTGCACGTTGTGAATGGCATGTCAGCAAAATGGGCAAACTCGGAGACTACGAGAAATGGGGTGTCGGCACTGTCGTCTGCTTATTTGATTAGTGATTCGGTGATTAAAAACAGAATTTCATTATTGATTTTCACAACGAAATGTTTGACATTCTGAGTTAATTTTTTCTTGCACGTAATTTCCTCAAATTTCCCGGAAACTTTTGATTTCCCGGAAAATTACCCGAAATCGTTCTGATTTCCCGAAATTGACCGTTTTCCGGGTAATTTCCTTGAAAGTGGAAACACTGCAATGAGCCAAAGACATTTAAAAATCAGCTAAATTTAGTGACTTGCTAAAAGTCACTTAAATAGGGAGTTAAGAAAGTCGAGTTATGAAAAAATGTAATGCAAGTTCAACTTCCTAAATAAGTGTTTTCGAGATTAAACAACAGACTGCAATCTTTTTTTTCTTTAGAATCCAATCTCTCATACCGCTTATCTGAAACAAATGCATATTTTCATACTGCAGGTATCAAAAATTAATTCTTTTTTTGATACTGCAGATAAGCTATTTTCGTACTGCATGTATCAAAAATCTTTTATTTTTATACTGTAGGTATCAAAATCATAAACTCTCATACTGCAGTTACCAAAAAAAATCTCTCATACTGCAGTCCAATTTTAAAATTCTGGGCGGCACATAACTACCACTTTAGTATGAAAGTGCCCCCACCCCCACCCCCAAAAAAAAAAAAAAATAATAATTATAATAGAAATAAAAAATGGTGTAGGACGTTAGGAACGGAGTAGGGATCCGACAACGGGCCAGTATTATTTTGGACCTCCCAATAATGACGGTCTGACGAATTGATTTTTTTAAGATTCAGATTCCCTTCATATATCTATTATTATTCCAAACTTCCAAAGTGTGCATAATTAAAGTCAGGACAAAAAGAAATTCAGAATACTGGATGGGCACGAACGAAACTGACTTAGTTTAATGACTGGGTTCCACAGCTGCAGGCCGTGCTACAAAGTCTAACAAAAATTATACAAGCGCAAAAATATGAGCGAGGAATGAGCACGGAAAAGGGTAGCCAAAGGCCACACGAAAAAAAAAAAACCTGACAACAGCCAGGGGACACACAAGTAAACGTGAACACAAAAGGAGTCGTTTCAGAGCCACCCCACCCCAGGAAAACTACAAATGGTAACTATAAATAAACACCATATCAACCATTCCCAGGGTGGAAACATAGGAGTAACACCAGATAGAATAAAAATATAAGAAGAATGACTAGGCTAGGCCAAGGGAAACTAAATAAGAGGCACCGAGAACGGGCCTTTAACGCTAGGCTCAATGAGATGCGAGAGGATCAACTGTTCATCAAAAATACAGGTTTTTATAAAGTGATTATTAGTTTCTAAACGGTTTTTACAGTAATTTTTAAGAAGTGAATCAATCCGTGATTGAACGCTGGGAAGAGAGTGAAGATCAATAAGTGCAACAGGTGAAACCCAACGAGGTATGTGAAAAATAATTTTTAGAGCATTAATTTGAATTTGCTCTAATTTACAACGGTTACTTTTGGAGAGTAGAGGGAAAACAATAAAGGAGTATTCAATGAGTGAACGAATAAGACTAGTATACAAAATTAAGGTAGAAGACGATGTAGCTCTGGGATTGTAAGCTGTCCCACAGACAGTATATAATTGGGAAGTGCGAATTTTTAGTTCCTTAAACAAACTTTCAAAATGCAGCTTAAAATTAAATCTAGTATCAAACGTGATACCCAAGAACTTGACTGAATTATAATTTGGAATTACGGTATCATTAAAAACTAAGATTGGGATTAAAACAGGACGGCGACGAGAGAAAACAATAGATTGTGATTTAGACGGGTTAAGGAATAATCTCCACTTGCTGCACCAGCATTGAAGTAGGTTAATATAGTATTGCAAGTCGTCCCTTGCGGCAAGAATATTAATGGCCGACGACCAGACAGCCAAGTCGTCTGCATATTGAGAAATATAAATGTAATCAGAAGATGGGTTAGGAATGTCGTTTACAAAAATTAAAAACAGTAGTGGACTAAGGGGGCTACCCTGAGGGGTGCCCTTATTCACGACCAAAGGATCAGAAAAAAACATTACTAACTTTAAAACGAATTTGCCTGTTAAATAAAAAGTCTGCAATTAAGCGAATAAATTTAACCGGGAGGGAGATCTTATTTAACTTATAAAGAAGACCATTATGCCATAACTTGTCGAAAGCCTTTTCGGCATCGAAAAAGGCAGTAAACACAAAATGTTTTTTACAAAGGTTTAAAGCAATATGATGAGACAACTTGGCTATCTGGTCTGCGGTACTGAATTTTGAACGGAAACCAGCTTGAAAATTATTAAAGAAATTTATATCGTTAAGATAGGTGGTAAGCCTAGAACAGATGACCCTCTCGAGAAGTTTACTGAGTACTGAAGAAAGAGTAATAGGTCTGTAATTTTTCGGATCTGAGTGATCTTTTCCCGGCTTAGGTATAAGGATGACATGCCCAGATTTCCACTTTATAGGAAAAATACCAAAATTAAAACAAATACTGTAAAGTTGGCAAAGAAAAGATTTAAATTTTAAAGAACACTTTTTAATATGAAGGTAAGTGACTCCATCCCCCCCAGGGGCCGTCTGTGTAGTATTTTGAAGAGCTTTTTCGAGTTCTAAAACTGAAACAGAATTAAGTAAATAATGTTTGTCACCTCTCTCGCACTTAAACTTTGAATAGAGGTTTGAAAAATTCTTTTTTCTGACAAAATTGTTAATATACTTAAAATGATGATCATCAAAGAAATTATCAGAGCGGCCCGTGGAGAGGACAGAGTCAAAATACATTCGAAAACACTTGCATCTCTCGAGATCAGTAGAGTAGGTAAAGTTATTATAATGTAAAGGAGTAGAGTTATTTTTAGATTTAGATTTATTTAGAAGGTTGTTAATGCTTTTCCAGAAATGACGACTGTCAGATTTATGGTCCAGTTTAATACATTTATTATAAAGAGTCTGATTTTTAAAGAGTTTAATTTCAGTACTAATTTTTCTACGAATTACATTAATATTATGTTTAAGTAAGGGGCACTTATTTTTATTATAATTTCTACGTAAACGCCTGCGAAACTTGATTAAATGTATAATATACTGAGGTAAAATGGTATGCTTCCTAGTATTGCCAACGAAAGACTTAGTTGGAATGAACTTGGAACTGGCCGAGTTAATTGAGGAAGTAATGAAATAAACCAGTGTCAAGCGTGCCAATATCAAAAGATTTACAACTTAAATTATCAATACTCGAATCCAGAGCTGAAGAGAAACCTAACCAGTTAGCTCGAGTAAAATCAGGGTAGTCGGTCGAAACTGTAACAACGTTTTTACAATTGAGACTACAGGTAATTGGTAAATGGTCACTATCGAGACCAGGTCCAACCTGAAAAAACGCAAAGTGAAAGTAAAGACTATTACTAAGTAAACAAAAATCAAGGATACAGGGTTTACACGTTGTGTTAACGTGAAAAAAGTAGGGATTTATCATTAATGAGTTTAATGTTGTTATTTAGTATAAAGTCAACAATATCGATGCCCTTGGGGAATCATAGGAATCCCACCAAAGAGAGTGTTTAGCATTAAAATCGCCAATAATAATAAAGGAACTATACTTTGCGATAAGTCTGTTTATCAGATTAGTGGGGAAAGATTTGTAAGAGCAGGGTAGATATAAGCAGATTACCAGTAAATCAGGAATGTCGGGAGTTGAAAGTGAAATGGCGATAAGTTCGAAGATATCAGAAACCTTATCAATAATTTTAAATGATAAATTATTGTCAACTGCAATCGCAGAACCCCAATAACCATTGGGGTTTACAGTTGTAATCAAATGGGCAATCTATCATCAGTTTTAACTGATTTTTGACGCATGGTTTAATCTTGTCGGGCCGATTATAGCTTAGCTATGGCTATGATCCACAGATAATCACCTCCATCTGTCCATGAGGAAAAGAAGGATTTGACAAAGGTCTGAGATTATTTTTTTACATTTAACATGCTGACATGGGTGGCGGAGCAATATTTTAAGTAGAGAAAAAGAGGAGGGGGACGCACGTTTGAAACGACTGATCCGAAAGACGGAAATGCAAAATGAGTGAATTGGTAAATAATTCATCTCTTCGGCTCCTTCCCCACCCGTATCAAAAAAGAAGAATAAGATAGCTTTGACGTGATTTTGCTACAAATGTTTATATTGTTTTTGAAACATGGAAATTCAAATACACGCATCACGTCAGCGGCGTATAAAGATATTTGAAATCGGAGGCAAGATTTTATTTTTGTCCCAAAAATCCCAAAATGTATGAATCACTCATCACGGTCCAAAACCTAATATTGTGAAAGGGGAAGGGAGCGGGGAAGTGGGGAGAATTCGTAAAATGATTGGAAATATTGGTAAATTTGGCAACATATCCCGCCGGCCCGAAAATTGCAGCAAATCCCAAAAAAGGACTTTCACGACAATTGAAGCAAATTCCGCGAAAAGGAAAGATATTTTGCGAAAATTGAAGGAGACCTCCCAAAAATTGCAAAAAAAATCTCGAATTTTGAAAAACATTTCCCCCGTACAGCCAAATATAGGAAATTTCACGCGGGGTGTTAGCAGGTTCCAAAAGCTATTTGTAAAGAGGGAGAGGGTTCGTGAAATGATTGGAAATTTTGGAAAACTTTGGCAGCATTTCCCGAAAATTGAAGACAATTTCCTGAAAATAAAAAGAAATTTAAAAAAAAGTGAAGTGAATTTCACGAAACTGAAGGAAATTCCACGAAAATTGAAGCAAATTCCATAAAAATGATTGAAGATTTCTGAAACAAATTTCCATGAAATCTGACTCTTTCAAATTCAATTCATTTAATCATTAGACCATCGTTTATTGGGTTGTCAAAATGGTACTTGCCCCCAATAAAATTATAGGGGGGGGGAGATGGAAGGAGGTGGGGTGGGGGCTGGCCCTGTCTCAGCCGGTTCCTATGCCACTGCGCGTTGTCTTTGTTAGTTTTAAACAACGTTGTATCTGTGTATTGTAGTAATTTAACCTAATATTTTGCCAACATCTTTCACGTTTTCAGTTCTCGAGGCCTTCACTTCTTTTATAAATTATTTTATTTTATTTTTTCTAATCATCAGTTTTTGATGAAAATAATCCGTTCTTCATATCTTTTGCACAGGCATGTAGTCAAGAATTTACCTGGGGAGGGTGCGTTTCCAAAGTAAAATTTTCCAATTTCACATGAGTTATAGGAAGTATATGATATTTGTGTGCGTTGGCGGTTGAGAGGGGCGGGGGAAGGGGGAGGGGTTTATTCCAAGCTTGGTGCGGGGCTTAATTCCAAGTTGCGTGGGGATTAATTCCAAACTGTATGGGGAGTGGGGAAGGGGGAGGGGGAAGGGGGAGGGGAGGGGGGGAGGGGGGAGGGGAGGGGAATCAATTTCAAGCTATGAGCGCTAAATTCCAATCTGTGGATCTTGATTCCAATTCCTAGGGGCATGTTGCAACAGTAATTGTTACAAAAGTGCAGGTCATCCTTCTTATGATTTGCAAAAATTGGTTCGGGGGAGTGGGGTGGAACTGTTTGCGGGGCTTTGATCCAAGCTGTACGGGGGCTGCATTCTAAGCTTTGTGGGGCCTAAGCTGTATGGGCTTAATTCCAAACTGGTGGAAAATTTCAAGGTGTGCGTGTTTAGGGTGGGGGAGGGAGCCTAATTCCAAATTGTACATGGGGAATTTGACAGTTGATATATGTGATCGATTAAATAGCATCGAATGGTGAGTTAACATTAGGAATTGAAATTAGAGAAAGAATTATTGGTTTTATCATACTGAGTTTTACAGGTCATGTTTTGAAGCAATAGTAACTTTGAGCCCCAGTTGTGCGAATGACTCTTTGATGTCAATTTTTCGGGCCTCCCCTATAGTAGTGGGAATTAATCTGTCATTGGTGGGTGCTATTACACTATACATATTTGTGTTTTAAACTGACATGTTTTTACATTAAGTTTTAATATGTAGATAGATATATTAGGTATTTACATCCAGTTAAAGTTATATAGAGATAATCTACCTGTGAAGAACTGCATGATCCGCTGGGTAATGAACCTGGGACATCTAACTTGGTAATGTCATGATATGACCGCTAGACCAAAGTATTTGTTTCTTTTAAGATTTTAGATAACTATACAAAGTAACTAACGAGGACCAATCCGTGAATCATCCTTTGCAACTGTTGCGATTGTTCAGTATTGGACAAAAATGCACTTCAAATGAAATTTAAAGGTGCAAGTCTTGCCATGGTCTATAAATTCATCTAGTCGTTATCCTGGGAGAATAATAATGCTATTACAGACAATAAACAAAGGAACTAAGGTTTATGAAAGGGTAGTAATTCACAACAGTATAAAAGAGTAATTGAATAGAAATTTACAGGTTGTGGGTGGAGTAAAGATATACATTTTTAATTTCAAAACTAATTAAATTAATTAAATATGACATTTTAGCAAGATAAGAATGTGCACACTATATCTAACGACATAAGCCACCTAAGCCGATAAGAAGCAAAACTGGCATGTAAAGATCTGAAAAGATCAAGAGTTTTGCACTAAGCCCACTCATTATAATATGTATGATATCGACACCAAAAACAATAAGGACCATCTTTGAGTCATGATTTATCATTGTACCAATTTGACATCCCACTGATGTACGGTTAACAAGAAACCGTGTTTACAAGCTGTTTTTAGTAAAAGCAATTATGCCCCGCCAACAATTTGTGTCAGTGATTTTAAACATTTTGATAAGATGGTCATATATGCCAAACCTAACACCTTATTTATGTCAAAGAAAATGCAAAACAGACATATGGTTATCAAAATATGAGCATTTAAAGATTTGTACATTTTGCCCCGCCCACTCATTAATATGCACGATATCGATAATGAAATAGGGACCATCTATGAGTCGTATTGCATCTATGTGCCAAATATGACATGGCATAGATGTACTGTTCAGGAGATATCGTGTTTACAAGCAAAGCATTACGGACATACACACCCACACGCACACCCACACCCACCCACCCATACAATCGCCTTATCATAATTGATCTTTTTGTTGACAGATTGAATAAAGTAACACAAACATCAAGCAAAATACCTAAAATTTCACTCGTAGAGTGCGTTTAATTTAGATGAACCCGTTGCCACAGACTTGCTGGTCGAATTTCAGAATTTATACTGATATTGCCTACAATGTTATATTTATTCTCAGCATGAAAATGATGGCCTTCTGATGTCAAGACTTATGATCTGTAAATTTTCCAATTTTAGTATAAAATTGTTTTATTTTACCGAATTTTGGAGATTAAAAAAAAATACTTAAATTTTTGAAGCTATAAATAAAAACAAAATAAAAAAGATATATATATATATATATATATAAAAAAAGATATATATATTTAAATTAAAATCAAAATAAAAAGATATATATATATGTATAAAAAGATATATATATATATATATATATATATATATATATATATATATATATATATATATATATATATATATATATATATATATATATATATATATATATATATATATATATATATATATATATATATATATATACATATATATATATATATATATATATATATATAAAAAGATATATATATATATATATATATATATATATATATATATATATATATATATATATATATATATATATATATATATATATATATATATATATATATATATATATATATATATATATATATATATATATATATATATATATATATATATATATATATATATATATATATAATGCTGTATATACTGCTGTGCTACATGCCCCTCACATCCTTTGCCCCCAGATTCCGCAGAAATACCTGCCCAGCGGCGTTGTGACAGGGGGCAGGTGGAAAATGCCCACCCTCGCGAGCATTTTTGATAAAGCGCCAAATTGTAAAAGGCGCCGAAAGAAGAAAGGAAAATTGAGTTCCGGACAAATTATTATGGGCGTAAAAAGTAATCAATGTAAACAGGAGTGCAAGAAACTTTCGAAAAATGTGTGTGGGAGGGGGAGAGAAAGTGGCACGACATTGCAATTGGAGGAGCACTCAGGGGTGGGTCCATGAGTTTCAATTAAAATCAGTCCTATGCCCCTCTCCCTAGGCAGAGTTTTCCAATTTATCCCCCTTCACGATCCAAAGGATGTTTTTTGAAAAGCAGTGAAAAAATACTTATTATTTTCCAATTCCAAAACAGGCACTTTTTACTTTCAAGAGGGGCACTCTTTAATTTTCAAGAGGGGGCCTTTTTACTTGCAATAGGAGAAATTGCCATGTTTTGAGAGATTGGGGGAAATATGTCCTCTCCATATAACACATTATGTTGGGCCAACGTTGGCTGGAGGTTGGCATGCGTTGGCAAATGTTGGCATTATGTTGGGTCGGCATGCTAACATTCAGCATTGGCCCAATGCTGATTCAACATTATGTAACTAACGGTTGGCATGCTAACATTGACCCAATGCTGAACCAACGTTCTGTAACCAATGGTTGGCATGCTAAGATTAACGTTGGCCCAACCGTTGGGTCTACCGCATAACCACGAGCACCCAACCAAAAAGTTACATTTTAACAACGAAGACCCAACGTAAACTGCCACCTTTGACCAACGTTGGCCCAACTGTATTGTGCTATCAGGGCTCAGTTCCCCTCCACGATTCTTATCTCTCTGACGTATCTGTATAGTACTTTGGGGTTATTATTTTTTTACGACAAACCGTGACATTTCTTTGATATCTATCATGCGAATGTCATGATGAACTTAATGGTTCTGCATTTGCTGTTTTATTATTAACATAATATTTTACAGAATATTTCTTATAGAACATGAAAATGCATTCATTCAGTGACCATCACGCGTGCACGGCACCTAACGAAGAATTGACATCCATGTTATTGTTTCCCTAACAAAGTCACGTCAGTGATTTTGAAAGTTTGTTTCTGTACCAGCTTCTTACTTGTATTTAGTCCGAATTAAAAAGTGAATTTCTAAACATAACTGGGCGACCATTTGGTAGCCCAGTGATACATTTTGGTCGCCTAGGAAACAACATTCTGATGCACTGCAGGGCGATCAGGATTTTCGCCTTGTTTTAACACAATGGCTACTCCCATACAGTTGCAGAATAACACATTTTAACACATACAGCATGATTATTTGAAATAAAGTTTATGCATGATATGACAGATTTAATATTTCCTTTAATTTTGAAGGTACTCAAATTTACATGTTTCTTCTCGCCATGCATCAGTTGCACTAGCGGTGATTTTGGTCTCCAGTAAAATTTGATCCGATCAACAAATATCATAATCATAGTAAAGTTTATAAATTTAGATTTTTTTTTGTATCATTTCATGCATGGAATTTGCTAAACTACTATTGATATACTTTTGATAATTACAGTTAGGGTGCAGACTACTTTTGGGAATTACACCTATTGTAAAAATGCTGGATGGAGATTATATATACTCTTACCAGCTATAAAAGAAAGAAAATGGTTGCAAATTGCACTTCGTTGCTCCTCCCCATCCATCCATCCGTGTTCATTTGTTGTAGGCGCCTTTTCCATACGATACAAAGCGCCAAGAATGCTGCCCCAAAGTTCAGTAAGTAATACATGATTAAAAAAGAAAAGTCTTGAGACGTGTTTTGAACTGTCCAAGTGAACTGGCATGGCGAATGTGTGAAGGCAAAGAGTTCCAAACATGGGGTGCTGCAGCTGAAAAAGCCCTAGAACCAGCTTTGGTGTTAGTTCTGGGTTCAGTCAGGAAGTTTTCAGAAGAGGAGCGAAGGGATCGTGCTGGTGTATAAAGTCCCCCCCCCCTCCTCCCAACAGAAAAATTCCGATCAATCTCGTCAGAAAATTTACACCATATTTAACAGCTTTTTTAATTTTCAGATTAGATATGTGAATTCGTTGACATAACTCTTCAAACTGCAACTCCCTTATTACTTATACAGTCAGCATAACACATCTATTACATTGGTAATATATTTCTATGGTAAATTTGCGCGAGGTAGCTGTCATAAGATTTATCACATGACTTGTCATCTGACTGTTCTCGTCTTTTTTTTATTGTAATTATAAAGTTATTTGTAGGCGTGTAACCGGGAATTTTGGTATGACTCTAATTTTTACATGATTCTGCATGGAAATGCAACTAAGTCTTGAGTATTTAATAGGTTTTTTGTGTTATCTGGAACTTGACGGTCAAGTCTTAAGTTACGGCAGCAATCAAATGCGACTGACATCAGTGACGACGGTATAAGTTATAACTTCAACTAGGCTTAGGCCTAGGCCTACGGAGTTTAAACTGAACAATAGACTGATAGAGAGTGGAATAGTTACAGTAATATGCAATCATTCATTAGTCATTTATTGTTTTATGCTTACCATTTTTGTCAGAAGATATGTCAGTTATAGTGGTTGACATGATGTAGCTATCAAATTGTAATGCTTTGTTTCCAAGCGTGGCTTATTTTATCATGACAGACATTTTCTATTTTCCTTTGTTTTTAATTACCTGACGTTTTCTTTTTGTTTTTTGTTAGTGATCTATGACGTTTATTGATTGGCCAGAATCACGGAGCTAACATGGCTTCATATACTACATACGGAAAAAGTTAGGCCTATACATAAAACGTAACTTGCATCACATGTCAGAAGTGGTTCATTTGCGGAGCAAAATATCACTAAGATTTTTCAGAGATTGACACAAGAATTGGTTTTTGTGACACAATTTTAGCCCCTGTTTACGTGAGAAAGATTTGGAGCAGTGCCATGTCTATAAGTAGATGATATAAGAAAGTTTTTTTTTTTTCTTCCCGTAGCTAGCATTACTAAGTTTGACAACTCGGTGTACACATAACAAATGTCCCCTAGTAAATATGCATGTTCAGTGGGTACGCCTATGTGAATAATAACTAGACATGTTGCAGGCCACACTTAATACCACCAGCTTGAGATTCAATGGGACTAACATTTTTGAAATTATGGATAGATATAATTGTAAGTTAAAGAATGCCCTGAGCTTTGGTAAAATTATGTCAAATTACATAGATTTTATACTGAACTTTACACTGAAAATGATTTTGTGGAATTGAATTTTGAGAGTGGTGTAAATGTGACGGTACTTACTACTCATAAAGTTAAACCTTTACCGGAGGAATCTTGATGAACACATCATAATAGGCTGTTCCAACTTCTTATCTAAATAGATCTTGATATATGTATGCAAATATTAAATTCAATGAATGTTCATTTTACTTTAACCTTTTTATTTCTTACATCCTCGTTTTGGTTAGTTGGTTGGTTTAACCAAGGTTTATGAAGTCCCAACAGACCTCCATTGGAGTTTTTTATGTCAAGACACCCATGACCCTTTTATTAACCAGACATAAAATTGAACACGGAACCTAGATTGGAAAGCTGAAGCTTTACTGCACTGCCATGGAGTCTTCATTTGATATGTTTTGTAGTAAACTAGTATTGATCTCAATGGGAACAAACACATCCAATCATCAATCAATCAATCTCTTCTTGCATCTGTTTTCTTTTGTACATATTTTCTTGATGAATTTGTTTTTTAATATCCAGGTGTATTTTCTGCAAATGTCAGTGATTGTGCATTCTTGCTCAGAACAAAAGATTCATCTTTGAGAAAATGGCAAATGTAAGATCCTTTGTTTGACTTAAAAAGTAGCATCAACTGTAGCTTAATTGGACAAAATAAGCTATAAACCATTAAGATAACAAAGCGTTTTATTAAAATAGTTTAGGAATTGACTATTTTTACAGCATTTTGAATATTAAAACCTTATTATAATAAATTATGCAAATTGTATTGAAATGTAATGACATCACAACAAGAAATCCTATGAATTTTCCTATGTTAACCTATTGTTTTTCAATCCTTTACTAACGTTGTTTAAATAGAAGCAGTTGAATATGATCAAGAGGTATTTAATCGCCATTATTACCCAATCAAATTTTAGCAAGAGATTACAGTCTGGTGATTTTTAATGACTGAAACTTAAGACAAATGTAAAGAATTATATTAAAGATTTTGAATGGTCCTCTTTTTCATACACTACAACTTTTGCATACATTAACATTTCTTAAAATTTGATTGGCTATAACTCAGAAGCTACAGGTGCTTTTAACATCATTTAAAGACTGTCACCTGTCCATACACCTTTAAAAGCATTTAGCAGAATATGTGAGTTTTTATTTAAGAGTGCAAGTTGTGGAAATACTGTCACATGAAATATTTTAAAAAGTGGATAAAGAATATAGATAAGTGTTAATGAATTATTTCTAAAACAAAAGTCAATAGGCCTAACCTTATTAGGAATTAGAAAATTATAATTTTCTGGCACTGAAGAATTCTACAATGATTTGCAACATTTTTTGATGAAGAGGAAATACAAGTACAATTTATTGGAGATGTGCAGAAACTTGTGATATTTGTAGACATTTTAAGTCAGATTTTGAAGTGAAGAAATACAATTTGAGTGAAACATTTAACATATAGCTGTATACTGCAGGGGTTTATGTTCCAAGAGAAGCAAGGAAACTATTATAACACTTGAAAGATAAGTTTAATAGTGAACATTTGTTCATCTTTAATGACATAAATTTGGAAACAAAATAGTTAAGAAACTTCTACAATTCCTGTAGGGAAAATTTCCATCCCAAATAGTATACTTTCAGGCAGATAGGCCTACATGTATATGAACAAATTTAAGCAAGGTTAGTTTTGGGCTAGTGTCAGACTGTCAGCCATGTTAATATATTTGGGGAGTATAGCATTTCCCCTCCCCCATCCCCCCCCCCTCTCCCATCCCCCCCCCTCTCCCAAACAAAAAGATAATAATAAATCAATAAAATAAAATAAAAATAAAATAATAATAATAATAATAATAATAATAATAATGATAATAATAATAATCATAATAATAAAATAAGTTAGGCTTATGTACAAAACCTATCTTGTGCTTTTCTGTGATATTACAGTTTGCTTGAAGTAGTCTGCAAAGAATTAATTTTGTCTGTGTATCATAAGTTTCCATGTGTTTGATTTCTCTGTAGGCATCACCTAACTTCCAGCATATCCTTTATTCTGTTGACGGATGTGTTGCAAGTGTGAAGTACAACAGACCAAAGAAGAAAAATGCTGTTAGTCAGCTGGTAAGGAATTCAATTAATGATAATAATACCAAGTTCTTATAGGCCGTAGTGTTCTTCTAAGAATGATACATACTCCTCAAAGCTGCAGACAAGATATGCACGCAGAAGCCTGTGGCTGCAGACAACATATGCACGCAGAAGCCTGTGCTTTTACCCTGGTTCTATTCCTTATTGTGAACACCAAGCGAGGGGACAGCAGGTCTTGGGTATGACTCGACCAGGGAACAAACTTACGACCTGGTGTTCTAACGATTAAGCTATCAGTCAGTAAGCTCAATTGTTTACTCAAATATGTTACATCCTGAATGCCTTTTTGATTACAAAGTACTCAGCATTACATTACTTATGTGATATAAAGTTATAAGCTGAGTTTGTGTACCGAAAGTTGAAGCAGCAGTCAGGAAAAGGGGTGGAAGGGAAGGGGGAGCGGGGAAGGAATCATGCTAAGATACAAAAATCACCATTAAAAAAAAAAAAAATTGGGGAAAAGTTGCTTCTTTGCTCCCCCAAATCTTGGCTATGTATAAAGCATTATACTTCTGTTGTAAATGTCAACAGAAACTCAGATCTTTTTATCAAGGGTATTAGATAATACATTATGTATTATCATACATACTATTATTATATTACATAATGTCATTGATTTGAAATGCAAATGGTTGGGGACAGGGTATTGGCTTGGGATGGGGTAGTAGTTTGTGAGGGGTAGTCATTTGTGAGGGGGTAGGGGTTTGGGACAGGGTAGTGGTTTGGGATAGGGTATTGGTTTGGGAGGGGTAGTAGTTTGTGAGGGGGTAGTCAATTGGGAGAGGGTAGTGGTTTGGGACAGGGGAGTGGTTTGTGAGGGGGATATATTGTAGTTTGGGAGGGGTAGTGGTTTGAGACATTGGGGGGTGTTTGAGACAGGAGCAGTGGTGTTTGAGACAGGAGCAGTGGTGTTTGAGACAGGAGCAGTGGTGTTTGAGAAAGGAGCAGTGGTGTTTGAGAATAAGGAATGTCAGAGTCTCACAATCCCTAGCCCTAATGAAAACATGAAGATTTAAAAGGGTGATAATTTTGCTTAACAAAGAGAGGATAACAGGTTTGGAGATATGAATGTATGGTAATACATAGAGCTTGACTCATGTTGGTTCAAGCCATTGTTCAGCTGTTAAAATTTTGTATAGCAGGGTAGCCAGGGGGTTTGTCTGAGCGAATAAATCCCTTTTATTAAGAAAGTACTTTTTTGTAATCTTAAAATATGATAAGCACCTGGAATTTCAAGATTTGTTGCCCTTTTATACGAAAAATGAATCCCCGTTTAAATTCCTGAACCCCCTTTTCTTGAGAAAGTGCCCTTTTGAAATCTTAAAATATGATAAGCGCCTAGAATTTCAAGATTTGTTGCCCTTTTATACGAAAAACAAACCCCCCTTTTAATTCCAGGCTACGGGCCTGTTTAGTCATGATGTCATGCATTTTTGTTCACTGACAGATGTTTGAAGAGCTAGCCCAAGCATTGCAGCTTGCAGGGAAAGATGATAACGTTACCATGGTTACATTAACAGGTAAAATACATTTCAATTGCATCCATTTAAGCAAAAGTTGTTTGGCAATGAAATCCCCTTTTATATGTACAAATTTGTTTATGCAAGAATATTTGACTTTTAGGTGTCTGTATGCATATAGCCAATCCGAGGACTAAGGGTGTAGCTGCCATCATATAGGATTCTTTTTGTGCCTGATGATATTTTAGTAGTAATAATGATGATATTTTGTGAGGAATTTGTTGCATAATGTCAAACCTAGCTTTGCCTTTATTCTTTTTAATGACTCTTTTTCACTAACTTCGATCTAATCACAATATTGTATGTAAGCATTTTAGTGATTATTATATTCATTGTAATTTGATTTAGAAATAAATGAATTGAAGTGAGTCTCAAGAAACTGCATTCTTTCAGCCAAACAGACCTGTGTCTTTGCCAGTGCCACCAAGAGTCAGGGGTGGGGGAAGCTAGGGTGGCCTGGGTCATAAGGGCCCATAGAAATAAAGAAAAGGAATGTGTCCAAAAATTGGTGAAACCTAATGGCAAAAATAATATAAAATTGGAAGAATTATAGGTGCCTGAACTTCAGTTTGATCCTCTCGCAGCAACACTGGTCTCTGCACTGATTCAGTAGACTCATTGACAAAGTTCCTTAGATCATATGCACTTTTAATCATTAATTCTCTCTCTGTTTCATTAATGTCCAGTTTGGGCTTCTATCAACGTTATCTATTCTTTCTGATTGTGTAATAGATTTTCTGGGTTAGAGTGTTTGTGATGTTTTGATTTGAAGTGCCTAAATTTTTTTCTGTGCATAATCGTATGTTTTTCCTGTAAGGTGCATATATATTTATTCATGCAAAATAAGTCGAATTAAAATGTAAGTATAATGTTTCTTTCATACCTAATCAATTAAAGCTGCATCCATAGGTGGGGGAAGGTAGGGGGGGGGGACATTTGTGCCCACACTTTTTTTTTTAATTATTATCTTTTTTATCATAGTATTTTTTTTTGTATGGTAGCATAATTTTGTGACTTTTCCTCCCACTTTGGAAAGGCAAATTTGATTTTGTGACTTGGTAGGTAACTTTTGATAGGCAAAACCCGCCCATTCCACCATTCATTGTCATCTCTACCTTGGGTGGGTGTTGCTGCTTGTAAGTATTATGCATGCTGTACCATTCCCTTTGCCATTATTTTGAATATAATCTTTAATAGGGTGTTCTTTGCTATATGCTGCAGGTAAGGTGCCATCTTTCCTTTATTCAATTTTACAGCAAAATTTGTGAAGAAAATTTGCTCCAGATTTAGGTCTATAATTCTTTTCAGTATTTGTGATAGAACCATCCAAGTTGTACAACTTTTGTTTCATATTATCTTTCCAAGAAGGTTAAAGGATAGTTCAGTGGTCAAGCAAGCTCATTTTATGCAAAGGATTTTAATATAAACAAAATGGGGAAAAAATTACTTCATTTCTTATTATGTAAAGGTGATATTCAAGTTTAAAGCTCCGTCTTATTATGTAGAAATGACTGGTGTAGTAAGTCTACTGTGGAAAGTTGACCTATACATTCTTAACAATTGTTAATGTATTTTGAAGAAAATCTAATTCACTTTCTCACTATTTGAATTATATTTCCTAAAAAAATTTCAGATGGTACATTATAATTACCCTTACAGGATTCTGTTTTACTTCTTCCTAGACATAGTCCAATGTTTTTTAAGCCACAAAATTGCAGAAACAAATATGATAGATTACATAAAGACTAAGGAATCTGAGGTTGCGATGTCACAACTAGTCTGATTTCAGTCGTTTCTGCACAATGATACAGAACTTTAACTAAACTTAACATCTCCTTAACAGAATAAGATTTTTGAATACTTTCTGCACCATTTTGTTTCTTTTTCTGAAGTCCTTTTTCATATCAGATGGACATATGATGGTTTTGGTTTGTTGATGCTTAACGGCATCGTGACAGTCAGGGTCAAATGTGCCAAGAGGGTGTTGAGAAATTATGGTGTAAGGATAGTGAGGAAAGGAAGGTTTGTAAGGGAGAAAAGGGGTAAAAACTTTTGAACTTAGAGAAGTGTCCACTATAGGGTGCTTGTCAGAATTACTTGGTCAAAAAGAGGTCATCAAAAACAATCAGAGAAAAAAAAGTGGAAAAAATAGATTTGTTGATACAATATTTGCAGGGTCTTTTAAACACTTTTTGATACATTTCTGGCAGGTGCTGGTGATTACTACAGCAGTGGCAACGACTTGAATAATTTTTTTTGCAAATTGATCCAGAACGTGTAGGAGAGGCCAGAGCTGCTAGTCACAAACGCTTAGAGTTAGTATGAAAATTGACAGATCTTATGTTAGTACAGATTTTTTGGTAAAGTAAAGGTATAAAATTGGGAGTGCAATAGCACAGTGGTTAGGGTGTTAGTCTCGCACTAAGCCAGGGTGCTGTGCTGTGTCCTTGAGCAAGACACTTGATCCCATTTGCTGCACAGTTCACTCAGCTGTGAAATGAGTACCACTTTCGGCTGGGGAGTTAACCTGCAATAACTGTAGGATGCTTTTCATAATTATTTGGTAATAAAGAGGTTATCAAAAAAATTCATAGAAAAAAAGGAAAAGAATAGACTTGTCAAAACAAGGTTTGTGAAGTCTTCGAAAACTTTTTGATAATTTGTTGGCAGGTGCTGGGGACTACTACAGCAGTGGCAACGACTTGAATACTTTTTTGGAACTTGACCCAGAAAATATAGAAGAGAGCACAGCAGCTACTTACAAACGCTTAGAGTTAGTATGAAAATTGACATATATTATATAATGAGATATTTTGGGAGAAGGTATAAACTATCTTGAAGAAAGTGCTAAAGAATTGAAAGGTTGTATATCTCTGAGTTAAGCATAGGGATCATGAGTGTGAGAATTGTGGTGGTAGTGAAAAGAGATGAGAGGTGGGTGGGAGTTGTGTAGGATTGAGTGCAGTAGGAGATGAGAAGGGTAAAGTGATGGCAGGGAGAGAGATGGCAGAAGCAATAGGAGGGGATTAGAGATGAAATCAAATGGTTGGATTGGGTAGAGATATGGGATTAAGAGTGAGATGGAAAGAGAGTGGGAGAAGAGAGGGGTTAAGAGTTAGGTGGGAGAGATGGAATGGGATAGCCAAATGTAATAAGCAATGGGAGGGGAAGAGAGATGGGTTAAACTGATGGAAATTGGTATGGACATGGAATAGGCAGTGAGATGAGAAAGTTGAAGGGAGGTAGATAGCTAGATGGGCGGGGCTTAGGAAGTTGACATATGCATGTGTCTCTTCTATCTTTTTGAACTTGAAATGAGATTAATAAAACATTATACATGTATAAACAATAGAGTCTTCTATTGGTGCCATTAATGGGCAGGTTTTGTCATTCCTATTTATTTCAATATGATCTTACTCAGAGTCGGAATTTATTATAAAATTTCCCACGGTTCTGAATAAAGGTCTTGAAAATCTTCCCACGAAAAATTTTGACAGAAATAATATCAATGTAGTATATACATTTTTGTATTATACCTTTCCGATTTAATGTACTATTCATTGCACAATTACTTCAGAAACATTTTTAGAACACCTATTCACCACATAAACTGTTGCTTCTCAAGAAATCTAAAACAAATATAAAGAAAACAATTTTTTCTCGCAAATTCTCATTTCTCCCATGGTTATTTCTGCTAGAACCGTATATTATTTCCAGGTTTGATCCTACTAAACAAATGTATTTAAATTTTTGGATGGTATCAAATTAGTGAAATGGTACTATATTTACCTTCATAAATGTATGAAACTATTTTGATATACAAAATGCCCATTCCGGCCTAGAGTTGTTTCATTTTTTCAGAAAATGTTATTTCTATCAAGTAATACAATTTGCTGCTAAGTATTTCTTTTTTTCTTTTGCCATTTCTTCTGATGATTTCAATTTTAGTTTTCTCTGTTTGAAAAACTTAAAAATCTTCCAGAATTAAATCATCATCATAAATGCCCCTCATTTAAAGAGATGGGGCATTTAAAGTGTATTCAAGTAGCTATTAAACTTGCTACAAAAAACAGTAAAACACTATCGAATCCACAGGTAGAAATTATGATAATTTTCATAGAGGTGCAGTGGCTTAGTGGTTAAGGAGTCATGCTCGTATTCAAAAGGTACCGAGTTTGACTCCCGTCGTGAGTGCTGCATTGTGTCCTTGAGCAAGACACTTTACTCTACTTGCTTCAGTCTACTCAGCTGTAAAATGAGTACCAGCACTGCTGGGGAGTTAATCTGCGATGGACTGGCATCCCGTCCAGGGGGTCATGTACTCTCATCCGCTTGTGCCATTGGAACTGGGGATAACTACCGGTTCTATAAGCCGAATGGCTCGGGCTTTAGCTTACAAATTCAATGGACTTTTGAGGTTCAAAAATTGTTAACATGGATGTACAGATCTAAATCTATGATTATGTGCTGGACACTTTTTTTCCTTGTGTATTTTTTTTTTTTTGCAGTAATTACATTGGTGCATTAATTGACTGCCCAAAGCTTCTAATTGGCATCGTAAATGGACCAGCTGTGGGAATCGCTGTCACTTCACTTGCTCATTTTGATTTGGTGTACGCCTCGGATAATGTACGTCATCTGTTTTGAAAACACATTATTTGAATTGTTAGAGATATTTGGAGTAGAAGTTCCAGTAACCCTACAGAAGTACAAGAGTCAAATTAAGCCCCTCCAAATCTGAAGAAAAAAAATGACATTTCTTGATGTTCACAAAAAGTCAATGAAAAATGCCAAAAAAGCACAAAAAGGAAGAAAAGTACAATTCCTGTTCTCAACTTGATTGAAAGTTGAGCTAAAAGCTGCAAGTATTACAGATCTTATTAAGACAAAATATCTTGTCTCCTGTCCCACTCCCACCTCATTAACATATTGAGTCCATGTGAGTGATTTCAGTAGTATTTCCAAATTTAGATGATATTTTTGTTAGGCTTTTGTTCGTTTATGAAAAGCATATGCATATCAAAGAGCTTACTGCAGCTCAGAAAGAATAAGAAAGTGGTAATGGACTTCAAACTTGATTAGCTTCTGAATTTTGGATATTTCTGTTTTATGATTGATATAAGTGCTGTATGTATTCAAAGATAAGAATGTATATCTGAAAGGAGTAATGCTTAACTTATCTTCATATTGAACAAGAGCTGGTACCAGTCTAAAATCTGAAGAAAAAAATGACATTACCCCATTTTGTTGTCAAGATCAGTCATGAAAAGCTGCAATTGGCAAGTAACACTTATTTATACCGTAATGTCTTAAATTTGCAAAAATAAAATGTGCAAAAAATACTCTCACTTTCTTGAGGTTTCACAAAAGATTTGGTGATGGATGGGTGGTTCTGGAGGGTGTGTGTTGTAATGTTCTTCATGTATATGCTACTGCTGCCCTCCCTTAACTCTATATCACACTTTATTGTAAGATGATATTGTAGTTGCTAAATGAATATTCAGTTGTGACATCAACATGTGCAGAATAGTGCATTGTGTCCTAGGAACAATGCAGTTTTGCTCTGAAAAGACTAAAACAATTGGTGTCTGGTATATTAAGAAAATACAATAGCAATCCTACCTCAAAGGGTATGAAAACTAAAGCCTTAAAATTTCTGATGTAGTTGTGTGCAGTAAACTATTACATGAATATTTCATTATGCTCAACTGTTTCACATCCTTTAAAATGGTGTGTAACTTTCGATTTTTTGCAGGCAACTTTCAACACTCCCTTCAGCTCACTGGGACAGAGTCCTGAAGCTTGTTCATCATATTTATTCCCAAGGTTAATGGGATATACTAAAGTTAGTCTTGCTTTTTTCATTAATTTGTTTCTTTGAAGTTCTCTGTCATAAAAGATGTACTTGCTTGATCACTTGGAAAACTAATCCCTTAGTGGTTTTTAACTAGACTATTTGAAGAATAATGGAGCTAGTCTAGCTCGGTGTTGACGTTAAAGATAAAAAGTATAATGTGAAAAAGTAAAAAGTAAAAGTAAAATGTGAAAATCTAAACAAAATGAAAATTAAATGCATCCTTGAAAGCTTATCTAATTTGAAATAACTTCCCCTACTAGCCACAATACCTGGCACAAATGTCCCTCAACAAGCCGTCATTTACACTAGCTATGAATAGTCAAGCATACTCTCCTTCTGACAGTTCTAGTTATTGAAAGAATTTGGTCTAACTAAACTATGTGATATAAAAGGACTGGGTTAACCTATCAGATTAGTAAAACAGAAAGTTATGAAGTATCTGATTATTTTCAATATGATACATAAACAGTCATATGACGTCAATCGTAAATTGTATACACAAATAATCTTAAAAACACGAGTTGCGTTAACATTTGTCTTCTGTGATACAAAACTGACGTATCTCTGTATCCTTTAATGAATCATTCGTTTCTGTCTATTCACCTATCAAGGCAGCAGAAATTCTTTCCTTTGGAAGAAAAATTTCAGCACAAGAAGCCAAGGAGCGGAACTTAGTGACAGAGGTGTTCCCAAAAGATTCCCTACACCGAGAGGTCCAGATGCGGATTGAGGGCTTCAAAGAATTTTCAAGACTTGTAAGAAAATATAGAAGAAAAAAATTATTTATTTTAAAATAAAAATAATATTAGGGGGTTTATTTTCATGTAAATTACATTTCTTATTCTGTAACATGTGTACAGCACGACACACTTCAATGTTTTTAAATGTTATCTGAAAGTAAAACAGATTACCTTTTGAAAGGAACACACGACCAAAGTGTATCTTTCTGGAGTCTCAAGAATATTCCAATACACGTACCTTTCTTGCATGTGATGATATTGATAACATTTAATAGGAATTTTCAATTAAACCGTAACCACTTATTTTTTATTGAATACCGGTGCTTAATTCATTTTTTCAACAACTGGAGTAGCAAAACAAGATCTCTGTTATTTCAAAATTCCAATAAATTATCAAAAACGATGTCCTCTTTTTGATTAAATGAGCCTATTTTTATTTTCATATTCACATTTTTGAAAATATTTATTTATTTGTATAAGCATATTAGTTGAACATTTTGTGCTGATATGAATTTTTGTTGCTATTGTTAATGCAAGTTTGTTTTTATGCAATTTTAATAGTACTTCCAAGGTAAGGTATATTTAGACACTTTTTATTAACTTTTAGTTCTAAGGCAATAAAACAAATTGCGTTTCTTCTGTGCAGTCATTGTTGCAGGCGAAGAAATTGATTCGTGGTCCCGAAAGGCGTTACCTTCATGAGGTACACGACAAAGAGATGGATGTCCTGCGGGAGTGCACAAAATCGCCGGAATGTATGGAGGCCGTCATGAAGTTCTTCTCCAAAAGACAACCTGCAGCTAAATTATGATCAAGTGCGCGGCTGCATAATACTTGCCAGTATTCTTTCGAAAATACCTCATGATTGTTACACCTTTTTGATTAGAATGATTTTGATTGGGAATTTCCATGTTCTCTCAAAAATAATTGCATTTGATATGAAAAACATTCTAGTAGTGTAGTTCTTTATTGTAATCTTTTTTTTTTTTTTTAAGAGAAAAAAGAAACTCAAAACCATCATTTTTAATACATCACGAGTTCTCTCAAGGGGGCCGATCTTAGTCCATTTTTTGAGGGAGGGTGAAGGGGGTTGAAATTCCTGACAAACAATCAGAAGAAAACATCATTTGTATAGTTATTAATGTTATTCCTGCAAAGTTTGGTATAGTCATTTTTCTTCACTATTTCTTGAATGAGCAGTCAAAAGAGAAAAAAAAAAAAAAAAAACATTGGTTCGAATGATTTTTAGTTATTTCAGACTCAGAAAAATGATACATATCAAAGGGGTTTTTATGTTCTCTTGAGATGTAATAGTTCACAATGTGAAACTGAATTAATTGTAAGTATATGATGAAATGAGTCTGTTGAAAAAAAGGGAGGAATCTGCAATTTTTAGGTAGTTTTTTTTATTAAATGGCAATCAATCTCTTTTTCTATCAAACCATTAAGTTATGCCCTTTTAAACAAATAAACGAACAAATACTTTCAGTATTAAGCCATCAGATTGTCTATGTGTGGAAAGTCAAGGAAAAGTATCATTTTTCAGAAAATATGTGCAAACTAAATTTTGTTGTTGAAGCAAATAAGTGACTTTGTTGCTGATGAAATTGTTAGAGCAAATGTTTTCTACAATCTCCACCAAAAAGGCATTTTCCCTATCAAGCGTGATTTTAACACATCCTACTCAAGTTATAGCTTGAAAATAAATTAGAAGTTTTCATTTTACATGTAGTCTGCAAGTCAAGTGTATTACTTTATAGTCTGAAATATCTGAATTTTTTGTGGGATACTTTTACAGTAAGTAATCTTTTAAGATTTCAATGTATTCACTAGACAATGATTACTTATTTCTATTGTACAGTTCTAATTATGAATATCTAAAATGTTATATTAATATTTTTACAACAAAAATCAAAGATAAATATTTAGAATAAAATTTACATAAGAGGAAAACCATCTTGTTGCTTCTTTCATTTTAAAACAAAGAAATCTTATTGGAGCATGTGTCAGGAGTAAGGCTTTGGCTTCTGCAAAATTTCACTGGAAGTAAATAAGAGATCTCTATGGCAGTGTGGTAAAGCCTTAGCTTCCTAATCTAGGACCCCGGTTCGATCTCCAACCAGCGGTCCATGACTTTTGTTGAAAAGTTATGAACCATGGTAACCCTAATCACATCTTGTGCTGGTGATGAAATCGAGGCTATTGAGCGTCTCCAAGCAAGAACTGCTAACAGCACAATAATCACTGGATGTTTGACCATCCCTGTAGTGGTGCCTTTAAACTTCACCAAACAGCTGATTTTGTAAAAACAAATTTCAATACCATAATGTGCAAGAGACGCATTTGGAACTGAAAGGTTGGCTGTCTTAAAGCCTTTCAACCAGGAGGCCTGGGTTCGATCATACCAGATGCATCTTTGGTTCTTGGCATTAAGAGGGCGGAGCAGGGTACCTTTCAGCCGGGAGGCCTGGGTTCGATCATACCAGGTGCATCTTTGGTTCTCGGCATTAAGAGAGCAGAGCAGGGTACCTTTCAGCCAGGAGGCCTGGGTTCGATCATACCAGATGCATCTTTGGTTCTTGGCATTAAGAGGGCAGAGCAGGGTACCTTTCAGCTGGGAGGCCGAGGTTCAATCGTACCAGATGCATCTTTGGTTATTGGCATTAAGAGGGCGGAGCCGAATACCTTTCAGCTGGGAGGCCTTGGTTTGATCATACCAGATGCATCTTTGGTTCTTGGCATTAAGAGGGCGGAGCAGGGTACCTTTCGGCCGGGAGGCCTGGGTTCGATCATACCAGATGCATCTTTGGTTCTTGGCATTAAGAAAGCAGAGTAGGATAATATTGGGTAGGTGACATGCTTTGCCCTGTGTGGACTGTTGGTTTCATGTATAGCACTTTGAGGAGGCTGTGCCTTTGAAAGTACTATATAAACACCTAACATCATCATCACCACCATCATCATCACCACAAGCACCATCATCATCACCACCAGCACCATCATCACCACAAGCACCATCATCATCACCACAAGCACCATCATCATCACCACAACCACCATCATCATCACCATCATCACTATCACCACCAGCACCATCATCATCACCACCAGCACCATCACCACAAGCACCATCATCACTACCACCAGCACCATCACCACAAGCACCATCATCATCACCACAACCACCATCATCATCACCACCAGCACCATCACCACCACCATCATCACTATCACCATCATCATTATTACCACCATCATCATCACCACCATCATTATCACCACCATCATTATCACCACCATCATCATCACCACCACTATCATCATCACCGCCATCCTTATCATCACCACCATCATCATTATCACCACCATCATCATTATCACCACCACCACCTGTATAGGGCCCCCAGAGCAATACCCCCTCATACTTTGGCCTTGTAATCCTTTAAATTAATGTGCCCTTTTACCCTTCACAGTTCCCTATTAAGTAAGAAGCAAATCACTGCCGACTTTGAATAATAATATTACAAATTATTTTGTTACATCCATGGGGATAAAAAATCAAAAACAAAAGTGCAACATAGAGAACAGTGTATAACTTTATTTCAAACTAATGGTTTATTACAAAAAAAAATCACACTTTCTTACAGTGCATTTTGTACTTGTGTACAGTTTCTTTAAACCGTAACACTAACATAAATGATCAAACGAGGCATTGTGTATTTAAAAAAAAAAAAAAAAGGCCGAGGCACCCACATTGGATTATGCTTAAACCTCAGAAGGAAAAAAAATGAATCACTTGTATTCGTGATCAAACACAAACTTCTGAAAAGTGGCAAAATTAAACTTCTTTGTAGGAAAAGAATCTTCTCTGGTTTTTAAAGCCACCTTGCTATTTTTAGACATCTTGTGGAACCTGAAAACATGATTTCAGAGTAGTTTCTTTTAATAATGTTAAGATCAAATTTATTCTTAGAATAATTTTTTTACTAAACAAACATGTTCATGATTTACACCTTGCTTGCTACATTCACATTGAGGTTAGTCCATACTGAACTTAAAGTAATATTTTGCCATAAAAATGCAAGACTAGCAAAGGTCCAGTTTCTGAAAACCAAGAAAGGAAACAAACAACGGTAACCCTTAAAGGGAATATGGCTCTTAAAATATATAACATTAACATTTCATTAATATTGATGGCTGGCAATGTCCTTTTACTGATCTGTTCAATTATGCCCAGGAAGAAAACTGACATGCTCTTAATGGAAGGATGGCAGAACTTTATCTTTGCCCTTCAACTTAAAGGATTGGTTCAGTGGTCAAGCATGTTCATCTTCTTTGAAAGAGGACTTAAAAGGAAACAAAATGGTGAATCTTTTTCTGTTAAGGAGATATTCAAGTTTAAAGTTTGGTATTATTTCTGTAGAACCGACTGAAATCAGACTAGTTGTGATGTCACAGCCTCAGATTCCTCAAAGTCTTCATGTATTTAAAAAAAAGTGTATTCAAATTTTTTACTATATAAATTATTCATCCTTAAACTCTTCTCAGGTGGTATATTATAAATACCCTTCATAGATTCAGTTTTACTACTTTTTTGACTTTCGCAGGACAAAATGATAGAATACATAAGGACTTTGAAGAATCTGAGGCGATGACATCACAACTAGTCTGATTTCAATTGTTTCTACACAAATGATACCAAACTAAACTTAAATATCTCCTTAATGGAATAAGACTTTTGAATGCTTTCTTTACAATTTTTTTTTTTTTAAGTCCTCTTTCATATAAGATAGACTTACTTGACCCCTGAACTAATTCTTTAACTTATACCAATGACATCATTCCAGCCAATGCACAATGGTCAGCACATACATGTGTGTCTGACCATTAGGCAATCGCATCTTTCCAACAAACGCCACTTTTGCAAAAGACGAGCTAGTGCCAGTACCGTACACAAATATATGACACACTGTCCCTGATTCTAGCTCTCATTAACCACAACCTGAACAATCCAGGCCCTTCATCTGCCCTCTTGACCTGCATTAATCTAGGTTTGACAGTCCAGAGTCATATGTGCCAGAGGGTTAGAAACCAAAATGTGTAAAATTGCAAAGGAGTTGGGTCTCTAGCAGAACCTTATACCATAAAGAATGCAATTATAGCAGATCTTTAAATCCATAATTTATGCAAGAAAGTAAAGAACACAAAGTTGTCATATTATTCAAGATTCCACAAGCACAATTTCACAAAGACGATGGATTACGTTATCCTTGCTTGCAAACATCTAATAATTTTACTTGGAAGTCGGTATCTTTTTGAAATAACAAGCACTGGTTGTTCCCTTATGAAATAAAGAACTGTGAACTTATTGTGATGACTACTATGATTTTCACTTGTACACACAGAAACACCTTCAAATAAGGCACATAATTGTATACAAAATATGCACAAATTATCATCAAAAATTATTGAAGTGCAGCTGTAAAACATCTTAAATTGTTTAAAGAATTGAAATGTTTAAAACGTAAACTTCTCACATCTCTTGAAAGTACAATATTTTCTTTTTACAAATAATGTAACAGTTAACACATACAATTGATGCATTGTTTAATTTTTTTATTCTTCATTAACATGTTTTCATGAACATTAATACACTTGTGTTCTGCTTGTATATAAACACTGAATACTGCCCATGACTTGCTCCGAGATCGTAAGAAAATTTATTAAGTTTTATTCTTTCCATTGAGACAATATCTCAACCAGATGCTCTATTGAGACAATATCTCAACCAGATGCTCTATTTTGAAGTTTATATCTTTTTGCTACCCATCGGCTCCTCCGACTTCCCTCATTCTTGTTCAACTTCCCTTATTCCTGTTCAACTTTCCTTATTCCGTTGAACTACTCTCTTTCTTGTTCAACTTCCCTCATTCCTGTTCAACTTCCCTCCTTCCTGTTCAACTTTCCTTATTCCTGTTTAACTTCCCTCATTTCTGTTCAACTTCCCTCATTCCTTTTCAACTTCCCTTATTCCTGTTCAACTTCCCTCATTCCTGTTCAACTTTCCTCATTTCTGTTTAACTTCCCTCATTCCTTTTCAACTTCCCTTATTCCTGTTCAACTTCCCTCATTCCTGTTCAACTTCCCTCATACCGTTCAACTTCCCTCATTCCTGTTAAATTTCCGTCCGTCCTGATCAACTTACCTTATTCTTGTTCAATTTCCCTTATTCCTGCCCAATTCACTTTACTTCTTTCCACTCAGTTTTACTCAATTCTCTTCAATTGTTATTCTTAATTATCATTCACTTCATGGAAAAAGAAAGTGAATCTTAACCTACTGCAGGAACATAAATTTAACTTATAACATTATGCTTGAACATACAATGAAGCAACACAGGAAGCTAGGATTATTTATAACACTAGGCCTAAATATTAAATTAATCAACAAAGGAACCTAGGTTTATCTATAGCCTTCAATGTAGGACAATCTGACAATATTCATTTGTATCTTAGACACCAGTATCATGGGAGAATTTGAACTTCTCACCCGCTTTGGAATGTTACGAATTACTTTCACATGACTGCTGAAAATCCTAGACATTAGGAGATTGTGACCTACTCAGGTAATGATATGCAAAGATGTCAGTCTCCATTGGAAAATGACAAAACATCTCATTTGTTGTTATTCTTTTAATCTAACTTCAGCTCAAAACTTTGGTAAATTTTGTAATTTTTTTTATTCAAGGTTACTTTAACTGTATAGCTTTCTATCAAATAAAATGTGCTTATCTGAGCATTTTATTCACGTGAGATGAAGTATTACTGGGAAATATTAGTATCCAGGAGAATACATAAAAGGAACATAAAAGAAAATAATAGTTTAAGTGTGAGGGCTGTAAAGCTTAAAGCAACATGGAAATTTTAAAGTTTGGGCATAAGAGGCAGATTGCAATTTGTAGATAAAAAGAAAAAAAGTGTCACTAGTATAATCTGCACATAAAAATCACTGCAGGGAAAGTATCTAGACTAGTGATTCTTAATAGGCGGCCCGCGGGCCAAATCTGACCCGCCAGACAATCCAATCTGGCCCGTGAACAATAGTCACTATATAATGCAATAGAGTGCATTGCAGGTAAGATCAATCCGAATGAGATCGGTGAAAATCCAAAATACTCATTAATCTTTTTTTTCTTCTTTAGTCAGATCAGCTCACTAAACGTCGGGGCTTATCAAATTAAATATTATCTTTATTTCCGCTGTGGCTCGCGGCTTTTTAAAGGAATAAGGATAAGAGAACCGCCGACATCTGGCGTACATCCTTCTAATCTCACATGTTCTCAACTTGTTTGTATTCAGGGATTCTTTTGACGGATTTCGTTTGTCACATGACGCTGGTTTTGCCACACGATTGGCCCATGGCCTGAAGCTGTTGCGAAATGATGGCCCTTTGAAAAATCTAATTAGGAACCCTTGATCTATACCCTCAGAACATTTTGAGCTTAAATTGTTTATGTCATTAGACAACATTAATGCTAAGTGGTCAACAGTAATTAACGTTAAAGAGTTCAATTCAATTTTCGACAAGAAATATAAAGATTTTTAAAGATTAACGACCCAGAAAACCCCTCTCAAATTACATGGCGTTGCTCATTCATGGAAGTTCCATATTGTGATATATTAGTATACATTAAAGCATCATTAAAATATTGTGATATCAAAATGTTTCCTTTGCAAAAAGCACTACCATTAACCTCTGCTGTAAAGTAAATAATGAATTTCAACCTTCAAAAGGAAGGTGCAATGGTTCAGTGATTAAGAAGTGTGGCTCAGTGATTAAGGAGTGTGGCTCAGTGATTAAGGAGTGTGGCTCAGTGATTAAGGAGTGTGGCTCAGTGATTAAGGCGTGTGGCTCAGTGATTAAGGAGTGTGGCTCAGTGATTAAGGAGTGTGGCTCAGTGATTAAGGAGTGTGGCTCAGTGATTAAGGCGAGTGGCTCAGTGATTAAGGAGTGTGGCTCAGTGATTAAGGAGTGTGGCTCAGTGATTAAGGCGTGTGGCTCAGTGATTAAGGAGTGTGGCTCAGTGATTAAGGAGTGTGGTTCAGTGATTAAGGAGTGTGGCTCAGTGATTAAGGCGTGTGGCTCAGTGATTAAGGAGTGTGGCTCAGTGATTAAGGAGTGTGGCTCAGTGATTAAGGAGTGTGGCTCAGTGATTAAGGAGCGTAGCTCAGTGATTAGGAGTGTGGCTCAGTGATTAAGGCGTGTGGCTCAGTGATTAAGGAGTGTGGCTCAGTGATTAAGGAGTGTGGCTCAGTGATTAAGGAGTGTGGCTCAGTGATTAAGGAGTGTGGCTCAGTGCTTAAGGAGTGTGGCTCAGTGAGTAAGGAGTGTGGTTTAGTGAGTAAGGAGTCATACTCCTATGCGAAAGGTAAAGAGTTTGACTCCTGTCATGAGCGCTGCATTGTGTCCTTGAGCAAGACACTTTACTGTACTTGATCCAGTCCATGCCGCTGCAAAATGAGTACCAGCACTGCTGGTGAGTTAATCTGCAATGGACTGACGTTCAATCTTAAAAGAGTCCTGTGCTCTTATCTGCTTACGACAAGGAAATCTGGGATAAGCGTGAGCTTAATGGCTCCGTTGGGTTTAACTAACTAAATTGAAAAGAGTATTAATTATTATTTTCAGAGAAAAGAAGGAATACTATTCCATTCCATCAATTTTGTCGGTAGAACAACGACATGAGGGAAATAGTTTGTGTGGTCCCTTACAATAAGCAAATTATATCCCAATCTTATCACAGCAAGCTTGAATCGTTACAACTGCAAAATTCCATAAATTTATTGCTAATGTCATTGTTTCTTTAGATTTGACGATGAAAATCCAGAATGTGGCAAAAAATTAGATTTTTTGTTGGTCATTACAAAAAACCAAATATTTGAAACAAAGACATAACTTTTTCTTAATATTGAACAAAACAGGAAAAGGTATTTAACATTCAGATCCATTTATGCCCCAGAAAAATTGGGTAGTAAAACTTAATTTTAGATAAGTAGTGTAAATCTAATACAAAAAGCATAAGTACTTTCTTCAGTAAACTCGCTTTAGTACCGTATTCGACGTATTAAACACCCTACTCTAATGAGCACCCACCAAACATTTTTTTCCCTAATAACATAATTTATTTCATTAAATAGAAGACTTGAAATACGTTTTGTTACAACATTTGCTTATTTTGCGTCTGACGCTCACGATGTTCTTGTGGTGATTATTGTGGGGCTAGTATAGAACAAGTTCACACAATGCAGTAAAAGTAGCATACTATACATGGCCCGGGGCATGGGCGCTTATTAGGAAGAACTTTGGGCCTAAAAAGTGGTGCAATTCTATTTTTGTAAGTGCCCCAGGTGCTTCTTACGTCGGATACGGTATTCATTTTAAGACTCCCTTGCAAGTTTACAATTTTCAATTATATATTTAGATATGGCAAGATGTACCAATCTTGGGAAATGAAATATTCAAATGTTTTAATAGAACTTTCATGGTTTATGACCAAGAACGGGTAGAATCACTTCCAAGCATTGCGAAGAAGGTACAATGAGATACTCAACACGTGTGACCTAATGTCAAATACTGATAATAATCTTGATCATTATTTCCATGTCCGATAGTCTTTCCAATAGATAGGACCAGTAAACACTAGAAGGTTTAACATTCTGACATATACGACAATGTTTTATAAATCACAAACTTATTACTTATGCTGAAAGATAAGGATGGGCCAGCTTGTTTATTCTGCGCAGTTTCTTAAAACAAGCGTGACCGGGATTAGCGTGCATGAAGTCGGCGATGTTTGTAAACAAATCTCCGAGAATGCTGGGAAGATGACCTTTGGTGATTGGAGAGTCCTCATCTATAGCCATAATGCTTTCATCTAAATATCTGCAAAAGAAGCCCAAACAAACATATAAGTTATAAAAAGATGTATGGATGTATACAGTCAACAATACCTTATTTGGAAGTGATTCTAACCAATGGTTAGCTCAATTGGTAGATTATATCAGCTGGTAATTCACAAGGTTTGATTCCCCGCGGGGTCATACCAAAGGCTTTAAAAATGGGACCTGTTGCCCTCTCGCTTGGTTCTCAGCATAAGAAATTGAAGCAGGGTTGTTTGTGCGCCATGTGGCTGATGAGCCTCACAAGTTTTCTTTGTATGGCACTTTGAATATGCGTTGTAGAAAAGCACTATATGATAACTGTGTTATCATATTATAGCTAAAGTGCTTCAAAATCTGTTCAATCAAAAATTGTCATAGTGGCAAACAATTTCATTAAAATCATTTCAAAATTGACCATTCTACAGCCTTTTAAAATAGGATTTTTTTTGCATATTTTGTGGTATATGCAAGGCAACCTTGATATTTTCTTTTGTAAATCTTTTGTCTTAAATGTCTATCACAGTGTTCACACTTAAAGTTCAAATTTTGGGAAGATTTTTCCCCCTTGTGTAATTTTTTGAGGGGAGGGGGAGGAGATTTAAAAAAAATCTTTTTGGAGAAATAACAGAAATACCAAAAAAAGATACCACCAAAAATTATTTTGTAGTGGGAATTTTACAATATGTGCAGGAATCCTGCACCTTAATGTGAACACTGGTACTAAATTCTGACCAAGAGTTCCAGTCTTTGCCATGCTCCCAATACAATTCTAGCAGGTATAGACTTCCCATCATTTCCAGTGACAAAGACTTTAGAGAAGAAATAAATTATTTTAAGATTTTGAGCTGTTCGCTCAAGTCATACATCACAAATATGTATGAATTAAAAAGTGATCAAACTTTTATCAGCCATTAATCAAAAACTTGAAGTGTTTTTTGTAAAAGTTAAAAAGAAGAGCTGTTTGAGTCCCCAAGGAGGGGGATGAGGAGGCGGGGAGATTTCCCCCTCACCATGGAAGCTTTGCCCTTCACTTTCAATGCACCATGAAAAAATGTCTGTGTATAACTTTCCATGCCATTTCTTTTTCAATTCTGTTCCACTGGTTTGAAGGCAATAATGGAAAAATGGTAAACAAATTGATGTTACCTTACAATCACTCAAGGTCATCATTATACACCACCATTACAACCATTTACAAGTAAACAAATGCAAGTTACTATACATATCATACATGCACAAAATTGTAAAGGTAAATAATTGGCTAATTTGCATAAATCTCTATGTTTTTTATAATGAAATGCAAATTGATGGAAAAAATATGGAATATCTTCTATGCTTAAACTTTTCCAATTGATGTCGTATGTACGTCGGTTATCAGAAGCTTGATCCTATATTACATAACCATATTATCGATTTTTTTTACTAACTATATTTGCATAAATTTGCATATATAGGTTATAAAGTTTAATCTTAATTCATTTCAAAAATAGGCCTTACCGTAAGCTGAAACTTGTAGAATATGAGAACACTGGTACTTTTTTCTCACATATACAGGCAAAAGCAATCACTTGCCCAATCTTCTCAAGTTAACTTCCTCCCAAAAAGTTTCCCACTAAAACTTCTCAAAGAGTATGCAGCACTATAAATACACTTTCCCTCACAATTTCAACCAGCAGAGTGGAATGCTTACACTACTGGGCTACTACCAGGTACTATGTTACCTCTAAACCATACCCAGGGGAAGGTCTGAGAGAGAAACAATCAAGGACCCAGCCGGTCCTCCTCCTCAATAGGAGAGTGGGAAAACAGACATATGGACCTTGCAAGATAATGCCACATGGAGCCCCTCATGGGGGCAGATGGAAATATCACTGCATTGGTTGAAAATTGCCATTGTTAGCTTACTAAGTTTAATGTGTGAGATAGGGCAACAGCTCTATAACTCAATTCAGACTACACTTCCACTCCGCCACCTTTTTGGCATACAAACTATCACAGATGTCAAACTTAAAAACATTGTTTTCTTGGGGAATTCTGTGCACTAGTTCTAAATTGCAATTGTTAACTTAAATGACTGGGGTGAGGGAGGCTGGTCACATTCCATCATATAAGAGCCTTGTTGAATTTGATAGACATATTTCTTTACAAAATGTGAATTTTAAGGCTGCTATTTCAATGTCTGAAACATTTCTTCAAGTCCTCTCCAATTTGTGAGATTTTACAATTCCTAGATTTATACAATGACACATTTGGTGATGCATGACTTGAAACATGGCACAAGAGGCTCCCATAAAGCTCAATCACTACCATCTTCCCTCCCTAAAAGGTCATTTTTAATTCTCTTAAAACATTGTGAGTAGGTGTTAGGTAACAAAGCAAGGATTTCTATCGGTATTAGGTTATTGTCACTGACAGGGTGTGCATATTATAGCATTCTCTTTATTTACCGAGGTATTTTGTAGTTCACTTTCAAGAAAACAAATTTCTTCTTAATTTTATACTTGGATGGTCATTAGACATAGATCCTTTTCTTGCTTACTTTTCTCCTCCAGCAAATGAAATAATCCTATGAAACTGTTGTGAAAGTTTGGTTCTTATCTAACCTGTCAAATTTTCCAAGTATTTTATTCTTCACGTACCAAAGGAAAACAAGTCAAAATTCAATGTGTTTCTATCTTGTGTGTATACCTGGCATCCACCAGGGCTTCCTGTACATGTCAATACAGAACACTTTAACTTTGACCATAAGTGTTATCGAGGATGGTATGATGGGACACCCATAGATCAACATGGATTTTTACTAGGCTGGAAGTGGATGAACCAGGTGTAACCCCTTCTTTTTCGAGAAGTGATCATAGAACCAGGCAGGGGGTGAGGAACCCTGCCATCAGGACCACCACTTAACATCCTCAGCCAATGGACAATGAGTACCAACCATTGACTACTAAAATAATCATAGTAGCAAACATTTTCATCAAAATCATTTCAAAATTGACTATTTGTCTATATCGCCTTTTAAAATTTCAGGCAATATTTTGCATATTTTGTGATATATTGCAAGGCAACCTTGATATTTTCTTTTGTAAATCTTTTGTGTCTTAAATATCTATCACAGTGTTCAAACTAAGGTTCAAAATTTTGGAAAATTTCACCCCCTTGTGTAATTTTTTTGGGGGAGGGGGAGATTTAAAAAAAAACAAAAAAATCTTTTTGGAGAAATTACAGAAATACCAAAAAAGGATACCACCCAAAATGGAAAAATTATTTTTTAGTGGGAATTTTACAATATGTGCAGGAATCCTGCACCTTAATGTGAACACTGGTACTAAATTCTGACCAAGAGTTCCAGTCTTTGCCATGCTCCCAATACAATTCTAGCAGGTATAGACTTCCCATCGTTTCCAGTGACAAAGACTTAAGAGAAGAAATTAATTATTTTAAGATTTTGAGCTGTTCACCGAAGTCATACATCACAAATTATGTATGAATTAAAAAGTGATCAAACTTTTATCAGCCATTAATCAAAAACTTGGAGTGCATTTTGTAAAAGTTAAAAAAAGAGCTGCTTGAGTTCCCGGGAAAAGGGATGGGGAGGCGGGGAGATTTTCCCCTCCCCGTGGAAGCTTTGCCCTTCACTTTCAATGCACCATAAAAAAAAATGTCTGTGGGTAACTTTCCATACCATTTCTTTTAAAATTTTGTTCCACTGGTTTGAAGGCAATAATGGAAATGGTAAACAAATTGATGTTACCTTACAATCACTCAAAGTCATCATTATACACCACCATTACAAGCATTTCAAATATAATTTGCATATCCCTTTCTAACATTTTGTTCTCCTTTTGAAAGGCTATACTTCAAAAATCACTAATGATTTACCTATATCAAAAAAAACAAAAAAAAACCCAAGCTACTATACATATCATACATGCAGAAAATTGTAATGATAAATAGTATGCTAATTTGCATAAAATTGCATACAATATCTTTTCTTTTTTATAATAAATTAGAAAGCTAAACTTTAAAAATCATTAACCACTTATCTATATTTAAAAAAGAAACAAGACAAATATGCAAGTTACTATACATATCATACATGCAGAAAATTGTAAAGGTAAATAATTTGCTAATTTGCATAAATTTGCATACAATGTCGATGTTTTCTATAATGAAAATGCAAAGTGATGGAAACAATATAGAATATCTTCTATGCTTAAACTTTTCCAATTGACCATTGTATGTACGTCGGTTATCAGAAACTTGATCCTATATTACATAACCATATTATCGAAAATCTTTACTAACTATATTTGCATAAATTTGCATATACAGGTTATAAAGTATAGTCTTAATTTATTTTTAAAATAGGCTTTACCGTAAGCTGAAACTTGTAGAATACGAGGGTACTGGTACTTTTTTCTCACATATATAGGCAAAAGCAATCACTTGCCTATTCTTTTTAGGTTAACTTTCTCCCAAAAAGTTTCCCACTGAAAGTTCTCAAAGAGTATGCAGCACTATAAATACACTTTTCCTCTCAATCTCTAACAGCAGAGTGGAATGCTTACACTACTGGGTTACTACCAGGTACTATGTTACCTTCAAAACCTACCCAGGGGAAGGTCTGAGAGAGAAACAATCAAGGACCCAGCCGGTCCTCCTCCTCAATAGGAGAGTGGGAAAACAGACATATGGACCTTGCAAGATAATGCCACATGTAGCCCCTCATGGGGGCAGATGGAAATATCAGTGCATTGGTTGAAAATTGCCATTGTTAGCTAACTGAGTTTAATGTGTGAGGTAGGGCAACAGCTCTATAACTCAATTCAGACTACACTTCCACTCCATCACCTTTTTGGCATACAAACTATCACAGATGTCAAACTTAGAAACATTGTTTTCTTGGGGCATTCTGTGCACTAGTTCTAAAGTGCAATTGTTAACTTAAATGACTGGGGCGAGGTCACGTTCCATCATATGCAGAGCCTTATTGAATTTGATAGACATATTTCTTTACAAAATGTGGATTTTAAGGCTGCCAGCGACACTACTATTTCAATGTCTGAAACATTTCTTCAAGTCCTCTCCAATTTGTGAGATTTTACAATTCCTAGATTTATACAATAACACATTTGGTGATGCATGACTTGAAACATGGCACAAGAGGCTCCCATAAAGCTCAATCACTACCATCTTCCCTCCCTAAAAGGTCATTTTTAATTCTCTTAAAACATTGTGAGTAGGTGTTAGGTAACAAAGCAAGGATTTCTATCGGTAATAGGTTATTGTCACTGACAGGATGTGCATATTATAGCATTCTCTTCATTTACCGAGTATTTGGAGTTCACTTTCAAGAAAATAAATTTCTTCTCAATTTTATACTTGGATGGTTATTAGACATAGATCCTTTTCTTGTTTACTTTTCTCCTCCAGCAAATGAAATAATCCTATGAAACTGTTGTGAAAGTTTGGTTCCCATCTAACCTGTCAAATTTTCCAAGTATTTTATTCTTCACGTACCAAAGAAAAACAAGTCAAAATTCAAAGCGTTTTTATCTTGTTTGTATACCCTGGCATCCACCAGTGCTTCCTGTACATGTCAATACAGAACACTTTAACTTTGACCATAAGTGTTATCGAGGATGGTATGATGGGACACCCATAGATTAACATGGATTTTTACTAGGCTAGAGGATGAACCAGGTTTAACCCCTTCTCTTTTCGAGAAGTGATCATAGAACCAGGCAGGGGGTGAGGAACCCTGCCATCAGGACCACCACTTAACATCCTCATCCAATGGACTGTAAGCACCAACCATTGACTACTTTTCCCAAAGGCTGAGTGAGTGGGGGAGAAAGGTGTGATGCAGAAGAGAAAAGCTTGATGTCAGTGCATTGTTCTGATATATCTATGGAACAATCATGGGTTAAATCACTGCCAGACTAGAACCTGGATCTTCTAGCATCTCACCTCAAGGCAAAACAGTCTGAGCCACATGTCTCCTCATACATATTTCAAACAAGCAAAATTCCAACAGTTTCTAGCATAGAATATCAAAATGTACAATACTTCAAATTACTTAATGTCCATTCAAATATCAAGTGACGGATTCAATTAATGAAACTTACGTGCACTTGAGATCGGTATCAGAGGTGAGATCATGAGACAGCTGGTGAATGAGAGATAGAAGAACTGGTTGTTCCAGGGCACAACCGTCACATGAAAAGACGTCATCAATTTCCGCTTTACGGCAGGCATAAACCAATGCTCTCAAGTCGGCAGCGTTCAAGGCCTACAAGAAGAAAGAGAAAATATGTAATTATGAGGTCAACAACAGGATGGAATGTCTGCAATAAGGAGATGGGTGAAAATGCAGCGGGTCAAGGTTGCTTCGTATGTAAATTGTATCATTGTATAGGATGTAGAACATAACATTGGTGAGGATGTATAAAATCATTCTCTAAAATCGGCTGGTATTTGAATTCACACCAATAAAACAAACATCACATTCCAGAAATATGGCCATTTTTACAACCTCTCTTTTAAATCATTGAACACCTAAGGAAATTAACAAGCAATTGTGTTTACAATGGGTGGTAACAGAAAATAGCAAGTAAATTAATGCTTTGGGGCAGGGGTTTGTGGGTGGTAAGAGAAAAAAGCTAGTAAATCAATGCTTTGGGGCAGGGGTATGTGTGGGTGGTAACAGAAAATGACTAGTAAATCAATGCTTTGGGGCAGGGGTGTGTGTCTGTGGTAACAGAAAATGGCTAGTAAATCAGTGCTTTGGGGCAGGGGTATGTGTGGGTGGTAACAGAAAATAGCTAGTAAATCAATGCTTTGGGTCAGGGGATGTGTGGGTGGTAAGAGAAAATAGCTAGTAAATCAGTGCTTTGGGGCAGGGGTTTGTGGGTGGTAAGAGAAAATGACTAGTAAATCAATGCTTTGGGGCAGGGGTGTGTGTCTGTGGTAACAGAAAATGGCTAGTAAATTAGTGCTTTGGGGCAGGGGTATGTGTGGGTGGTAACAGAAAATAGCTAGTAAATTAGTGCTTTGGGGCAGGGGTTTGTGGGTGGTAAAAGAAAAAAGCTAGTAAATCAATGCTTTAGGGCAGGGGTATGTGTGGGTGGTAACAGAAAATGACTAGTAAATCAATGCTTTGGGGCAGGGGTGTGTGTCTGTGGTAACAGAAAATGGCTAGTAAATCAGTGCTTTGGGGCAGGGGTATGTGTGGGTGGTAACAGAAAATGACTAGTAAATCGATGCTTTGGGGCAGGGGTGTGTGTCTGTGGTAACAGAAAATGGTTAGTAAATCAATGCTTTGGGTCAGGGGATGTGTGTGGGTGGTAACAGAAAATGACTAGTAAATCAGTGCTTTGGGGCAGGGGTGTGTGTGGGTGGTAACAGAAAATGGCTAGTAAATCGATGCTTTGGGGCAGGGGTGTGTGTCTGTGGTAACAGAAAATGGTTAGTAAATCAGTGCTTTGGGTCAGGGGATGTGTGGGTGTTAACATAAATGACTAGTGAATCAGCACTTTGGGGCAGGGGTGTAGGTGGTAACAGAAAATGGTTAGTACATCAATGCTTTGGGTCAGAGGATGTGTGGGTGGTAAGAGAAAATGGCTAGTAAATCAGTGCTTTGGGGCAGAGTGTGTGTCTGTGGTAACAGAAAATGGCTAGTAAATCAATGCTTTGGGGCAGGGGATGTGTCTGTGGTAACAGAAGATGACAAGTAAATCAGTGCTTTGGGGCAGGGGTGTGTGTCTGTGGTAACAGAAAATGGCTTATAAATCAGTGCTTTGGGGCAGGAGGTGTGTGTCTGTGGTAACAGGAAATGGTTAGTAAATCAATGCTTTGTGTCAGGGGATGTGTGGGTGGTAACAGAAAATGACTAGTAAATCAATGCTTTGGGTCAGGGGTGTGTGTCTGTGGTAACAGAAAATGGTTAGTAAATCAATGCTTTGGGTCAGGGGATGTGTGGGTGGTAAGAGAAAATGGCTAGTGAATCAGTGCTTTAGGGCAGGGGTGTGTGTGGGTGGTAACAGAAAATGGCTAGTAAATCAATGCTTTGGGGCAGAGTGTGTGTCTGTGGTAACAGAAAATGGTTAGTAAATCAATGCTTTGGGGCAGGGGATGTGTGGGTGTTAACAGAAGATGACAAGTAAATTAGTGCTTTGGGGCAGAGGTGTGTGTCTGTGGTAACAGAAAATGGCTAGTAGATCAGTGCTTTGGGGCAGGAGGTGTGTGTCTGTGGTAACAGGAAATACTTAGTAAATCAATGCTTTGGGTCAGGGGATGTGTGGGTGGTAACAAAAAATGGCTAGTAAATCAGTGCTTTGGGGCAGGGGTGTGTGTGGGTGGTAACAGAAAATGGCTAGTAAATCAATGCTTTGGGGCAGGGGTGTAATAGCTATTTAACAAATTTGTTAACTGCACTTCTATTCATTGATAAAATGAAATTAAAGTTTCAAAGCGAAAGGTAAATTTTATGAATCCCTCTTGTGATTTGTAAGCCGAAACTTGCACAACACTTTCAAGGATTTTCTATAATGAAAGCAGAAGGAATTCAAATACATATAAACTGAAGTTGAACAAAAAGTAATGATTCCTTATCTTGAAACTTTTCTACACTTCACTTTAAAATTGTAGTAATGTATAAGTCTTCCATATTAGTATATATCAACATATATCCATCTATTACAATAGCAGTCCTCACAGTCATTCCTACCCTCTTCAACCCCACCATTGCACTTTGTTCTCTGAACACAGTCAAAACTTTGTGTCCATAAATTTTCCTATTACCAAAAAATAGTAATAGCCGGCTTGGCGTTTCAACCCAATATGTGGTTGCCCAGGTGCCACTTGTGGGAAGATTAATACCAGGTAGGTAGGTAGATTAGGTATTTTACTTCCCTTTCTCAACAGCTGTTTGATAAACCAGTTGAGAAGAACAGGCATAGACGGTGATCCTGGGTGAGGCGGGGGACAGGGGGCCTTCAATAATTTTCTTGGGGAGACAAAAATCATTGTCCCCCTAAAAAAAAAGCCTTATATAAAGCCTATATGGCTGTTTATGCCACTGTCTAAAGTTCGTCCCCCCGCCTCCCCGCCAATGTTGAAAATAAATTGCCACCACTGAGGACAGGTGAATAAAGACCCACCAGGGACTAAACCTGGAAACTCTAGCATGCTAAGCTGATGCTATGAACGCTAGACCACAATGGTCTTCGCCACTGAGTTCATTACAAATAAGCAAAAAGACAAAAAACTCACCACTTGGAAGGCATCGTTGATTTTCTTCTGTTGGAGGAGGGACATGATCTGACTCTGAACGCGGTGGATGTCTGGTTGCTGTGGAATAGGAGTGGCTGCATGTGACCTCACTGCAGATTCAATGCTTTCTTGAACCGAATTGTGGTGCTCTTTAAGAACGGATGTAAATTCTGTTTGCACCAGGTTGTGCAGGGTCCTGCTGACATCCATGGATAATCTGTAAGATTTTACAACACACTGAAATATTTAACAAAATGACCAAATACAGCCAACTTATTCTAGTCCCGCCAGCATTGTTTTTTAAAAATATTTATGAACTCATACCGACTTAGCAATCTAATGTTGTCACCATCTATCTGTAAAACACATTTCCAATCAATCTCACCTTAGATGTTATCCATTTTGAATTTTGGGAGTGCAGTAGCATAGTGGCTAGGGTGTCGATTTTGTACTAAGAAAGGTAGCGGGATCGAAGCTCTGCCGGGGCGCTGTGCTATGTCCCTAAGCAAGACACTTTATCCCTTTTGCTCCAGTGTACCAGTTTCGGCTGGAAAGTTAACATGCGATGGACTGGTGTCCCATCCAGGTCAGGTAAGTACTCTCACCCACTTAGCACCATGGAAACCTGATATAAGCACAGGCTCTATAAGCCCTTGAGGCTTTATGAGTTTTCACTAACTAACGATACTGAATTACCTCTGAATTATATATCTTAATCCTCATAAATACAAGAATCTACCATCAGGGTCAAAAGTCTTGCCACCTTTTTTCCCCCTTCAGCCCCCCTTTGCAATGTTGGGATCAAAAAAAAATTATATGAGAAATATGCGACATTGAACAAAGATATAGTGGGGAGTGGAAACAATGGCAAGCACTTTTGCCCAGGACTGTAGCTGACAATCTTTAAAAGAATATTCTTTATAGAGCTGTGAACGTTTAGGGATTTTAGTTTGTTTGTTTGTTTGTTTGATGAGGTCTTAACGGCACCACGACAACGAAGGTCAAATTGTGCCTGAGAGGTCAGATCATTTTAGAGGTAGTAAGGAAAGAGACCAGGGGAAGAATGAGAGAAATTCAAGAACAAAAGCCAGAAAGCTGTGATCGAGAGAGGAGGTGCATGGGAAAAACTAAAAACAGAGTAGAGAGGGGGTGGAAGAGGAGGATTAAATATGGTTGTAGAGGGATGCATGCTGAAGGAAGGAGACTATTTTATCTGGAGGATTTTTTTGGAAGAACTCAGCAATTGAGTTGTGGGGAGCGAGAGAAGCTCTGGGAAGGTTGTACAGGGGCAAGCAAGGAGAACGTGTTGGATTGTAAGGATGCAGTGGCAATTGTTACAGAGGGGTTGGGGGAACCAATAAGGAGGTGGGAGTGAGTGAGGTGGGTGTGACCAATTCTAAGACGGGTAATATGAACGTTGTCGATACGAGAAAGGTTGTTGATGGTGGATTTGATCGGGATTGTGGGCTGGATAACATGGAGTTTGTTATCAATTTGGAAGTTCCATAAGGTTTGCCAGCGATCACGAACAAGAGAAGCGATAAGCGGTTTGATGTCAGAGAGGGTTTTGGGAAAAGGGGAAGGGAGGAGGTTAAGGGCAAGCTTAGCGGCTGTATCAGCCCTGTCATTGCCAGGGATGCCAACATGGCTGGGTATCCAGAAGAAAAGAACACTTTTCCTGCAGAGGGTGGGAGAAAAGAGTTTCCGGAGGAGGAGGTGGCAGGTGAGGTTATCCCATTTAAGATTGAGTAATGAAGTAAGAACAGCCTTAGAGTCAGAGAAAATGGCAAAGTGACTAAGAGGAGAGTACTCAATAAAGTTGAGGGCGAGGAGAATGGCCTTAGCCTCGGCTGAAAAGATGGATGAGTGGTCAGGAAGTCTGCTACTGAGGGTGATGTCTTGGATGATGGCAGCAGCAGCTGTCTTGTTGCCTTCCTTGGAGCCATCAGTATAGATGGAGGTGTAATTTGAGAGTTGGTCTTTGATTTGGTTGTGGAGATTGATGAAGAGATTAGGGTGAGTTTGAGTTTTGTTATAAGTGGAGAGGTCTAGGTGGACAGAAGGAAGGGGGTGGCCCAAGGCGGAAAAGTGGGCCAGGAATAGGTGCCGAGAGTGGCGGGGTTGATGCCAAGTTGAAAGAGGTCTGATTTAATGCGTAAGCTGAAGGGGGCGATAGGGTTTTAGTCCTATCAAAGAGGGAGGAGAAATTGGGGTACCTAATGAGGTTGTAAACAGGGTTCTGAGTGTTGGTGAGGACTCTAAAAGCATAGGAGAGGCTAAGCTTTTTACATCTAAGTAGAAAGGGGGTTCGTTGGCTTCAACATGAAGGCTAGTGATTGGGGAGGTCCTGTAGGCTCCTAGACAAAGCCTGAGGGCTTCATTTTGGATGGTGTTAATGTGGTTGAGGTATGAGTTGTGAGCGACACAGTAAACAATATTGCCATAGTCAAGCTTGGCACGAATGGTGAGCCTGAAAATTTTGAGGAGAGCATATGCGGTTCGCTCCCAAGTAGTGTTGGAGAGCAGTCGGAGGAGGTTGAGGGAGCTATTGCATTTTAGTTTCAGGTTGGTGATGTGTGGCTTGTAGGTGAGCTTGGGGTCTAGAGTTAGACCAAGGAACTTTGTGTTTTCAACTTTAGGGATGCGATTCCCATTGAGCACAAAGTTCGGGTTGGGGTGGAGGTTGTTGAAATGACAAAAGTGCATGCAGACTGTCTTGTCTTTGGAGAATCTAAAACCGTTATTGTTGCTCCAGACTTGCAGCTGATTGAGGCTGGTTTGAAGCCTATTTTCAACAATAGGAAAGCTAGGGGAGGAGTAGAAGATGGTGAAGTCATCCACGAGAGGGTGCGTTTGATGCTGGGGCCAAGGTCATTCCCGATGTCATTAATGCTCAGGTTGAAGAGAGTGGGGAGAGGATGCTGCCTTGGGGGACGCCCTCTTCTTGGGGTACGGCTTGGAGAGGGTGTGGCCAATACTGAACTTGGAACTGCCTGGGTGAGAGGAAGTTTTGAATAAAGATGGGGAGGTGGCCTCTGAGGCCAATGGTGTGAAGTTTCCGGTAATGCCGTATTTCCAAGTAGTGTCGAAAGCTTTCTCGAGGTCAAAAATATGGCAATGAGGTGTTCCTTTTTGCAAAGGATTCATGGATAGCGGTGTCGAGCGTAATTAACTGGTCTAGGGTATTGCGACGTTTTGAAGCCGCTTTGGTGAGGAGAGAGGATTCTGTTGGTCTCGAGGAACCAGTTTAGTCTCTGATTAATGATCTTTTCCATAATTTTACAGAGACAGCAAGTAAGGGCGATGGGTCGGTAGCTGGTGGGGTCGGTGCTATCCTTCCCGGTTTAAGGACGGGGATGACAATAGCTGTTCTCCAGATAGGGGAAAGGAGTGTGAGGACCAAATGTGGTTGAAGATGGTGAGTAGGGTAGTGGTGGCTTTGATGGGGAGGTGTTTCAGAAACTGATAGGGGATGTTATCTGGGCCCTTGGAGGTGCAGCCAGCGTCCGCTGATGGCTTGGTTTAATTCAGAAAGGGTGAGAGGGGTGTTGTAGCTTTGGAGTTGTCAGAGGGAAAAGTGATTCTCCGGGCTTCATCATGGCTTTTTTATTTTGAAAGCATTGGAGTAGTTGGTCGAGGCCGAGATGTTGCTGAAAGAGGCGGCGAGGTGGTCAACGATGTCTTTTTTATGTGAGAAGGTCTCCATTCCAAGAGAGATGGGAGATGGAAGATTTGCCTACTCTGCCGTGGAAGCTGTTAACCATTCTCCAAATCTTCTTAGTGGGGGTGTTGGTGGTGAGAGAAGAGATAAAGTTGTTCCAAGTGTTGGTTTTACTGTCCTTGATAGTGCGTCTGGCCTTGCACGGCTGATGCGAAAGAGGTTAAGGTTATGGGTGGTCGGGTTAGTTTTAAAGTTCCTGAGGGCTCTTTTCCTGTTCTTGATGGCGGTTTTGCAGTCATCTGAGAACCAGGGGTTGGGGGATGATTTGGGGGTTTGGAGGTTTTGGGAATTGAGCAGGTGGCGATGTTGATAAGGATATTACTGAAGTTAGACATGGGATCCTCATCCTCGAGAAGATGGGGGAGAGGTGTGAGTCACAGAGGGTTTCAAAAAGGGACCAGTCAGCCTTGTCGAGGTTCCAGTTGGGGGTGTGCTCAGTGGGGATTTGAAGATTGGAGTGTATAAGAAGAGGGTAATGATCACTACCACAGAGGTCAGCAGTGACTCTCCAACTAAAGTCAGGGAGGAGGTTAGGGGAACAGATAGACAGGTCAATACAGGTGAGAGAGCCTGTGGCAGGATGAAGGTAGGTCGGGGAGTTAGTGTTCAGTAAGGACAGGCTGTGCTGACGGAGAGCGTTTTGATGAACTTGCCTCTAGGGGTGGTGGTATTAGAGCCCCACAAAGGGTTGTGAGCGTTGAAGTCACCAAGAAGGATGAAGGGGGTGGGAAGCTGAGAGATGAGGTTGTTAAGGCTGGTTGGTTGAATGTTGGTGTTGGGAGGAGATAGATATTGCAGAGAGTGAAAGTTTTGTGGAGGGAGATAGAAATACAGATGGCCTGAAGGTCGGTGTGCACACCTAACAGGGCTGTGTGGGATATCGTGTCTAACGAGAATGGAGACGCCACCACAGGCCCTGTCAGCATCCACTTGATGTTTGTGATAGCAAGCAAAGTTGTTAAGGAGTAATGGTCGGTGGTTTTCAAGAAAGTTTCTTGTAGGCAGAAGACGACCGGGTTGAAGGTGGAGGCCAGAAGGTCGATTTCTTCAGAATTGGCCTTAAGGCTCCTAATGTTCCATTGTATGATGTTGTGGGTGTTATTGTAATTGATTGTGGTGTATGCCATAAAGGAGGCGGGGGGTTATCTGGAGGAAGATCTGCTGGGTCTGAGTTCGCTTGTTTTTTCTTTGGATTTGTTTCTTTGGGAGCGATTGTTTTTGAAAATTGGACGAGAAGTATGATCGGTGTGTTCGTAATCGAACAATCCATACTCTCTTCAGTGTGGGTTTGGGAGGTGGGTTGTTTGTTGATTGGTTGTTTGTTGATAGGTTGTTTGTTGATTGGTTGTTTTTTGGTTGGTTGTTTGCTGGTTGATTTGTTGGTTTGTTGGTTGTTTGCTTGGCTGGTTTTAGCTTGATGTATGAAGGTATTAGTGGAGTTGGTGTAGGGGGCGGTAGGGGCTTTAGAGTAGGAAGCGGGGTTGAGGAGAGAAGTGGTGGTGGAGGTGGTGTGGGTATTGGGTGTGATTGGGTTGTTGGAAATGGTGATGGGCTTGGGACTAGGTAAGAAGAGCCAGGTGAGGTCGGTTTGGGCATGGGAGTTAGTTTTTGTTGTGTTAGTTGTGTTTGGGGGATTTTAGTAAACGTGTACACGTTAAAAAAAGCGAGCGTGTATCGTGTACACGAGTTTAGTACCGTAATTTTCGGAAATACACCAAAATTGTTCCAAAACTACGAGGCGAGGTAAAAATATCGCGCAACTAGTATGCCAAAAGTACTGACTGCATTGCCTAAATAGACACTGAGTTTTGCTTTCCAAATCGTAAAAAGTTTACTTTTACAGTATAAATCATCAATTTTATGGAAAATATGCATGGAAATTCAGTTTAGATAGAACAGATAACTTCCTTTCAATGTCATTTAAACTCAACATCGCGTAACTTGTTTGTCCTATTCGCTACGGCTTTCAAAGTTCTGTGAAAATCTTGCATATTGAGACCTATGATAAACCTCGCCGTAAAACATTTCAAAACTACGCCACCACCAGGAAGTTCTGAAATATCAGTCCTCTCGAAAAAATGGCCGCCATCTTTGCGAAGCATGCAGAATTTCAGCTTTGTTAAAACCTTTTTCTGTTTATTTATTATGCAATATTTTTTCTTTCTTGCAAAATTTATTTGACTCATCAGGTGATATTTACATGTAAATGTACTGATTGTCACGATTCATGTGTTTTTTGGTCGATGAAACGGGCCTTGATTGCGTGGGATTTAAAGCCTTATGGCCTAACGTTAGGCCTATTGTTAGTTTCACTGTTTACTGCTGCACATTCGCGGTGCATTTTACAAGTTAGATTACTCAGATTTCGGCGAAATCAAAGTGCATAATATCCCCATTCATTGGTGATTACTGCGCATTTGTGATTCGCACATATAAAAAAGATTATGCTAATCGGATTTTGAGTTTGTAAAAAATCATTGATTGGAATTTTGTCAGCCGAATGTGTGTGTGATTTGAATCATGAATATTGATTTTCAACGGCAAGACACTAGGCTTATAATGTATGAAAAACGATTACTCGCAATGAAGTATTTAGTAAACGTTTACAAGATTTGCGAGCGTGTAGCGAGTACACGCTAAACGGTCACAGCTCTAATTCTTTATACTTTCTATAGACCTTAAAAAAACTATTTTAGCCAAACGTGATTTCTTCCGTACTTTAAGCATTCAACAACTAAGGGAATTTTACCTTTGTTATCAAACCATTCACCTGCAGTTTTGTAAGCAGCAATGCGCGCACATATTCTTTCATGCAAAACGCAAGAGTGATACATGCATTTGAAAGCATTTTTTCATACGCTTGGTCCCATACCGTGCATGAATTGTGCAAATGGCTAATATTCTCCCAGTATTTGATTGGTAGATAAGATTCCTCCAGTATATGATTGGTCCATTATGGAAACATGAATTTTGGCCATGTGACATTATGTGAATTAAGTTTTCCAGAAATTGCTGATCCAAATTTGAAATGGTCTGTAGCAAAAGTTATCCAATTGTACAAGTACCCCACCTTTGCATATGCTGTTCAAGCTGAGTACCAAGCTCCTCCTTCATGCTTTCCAAAAGCCCCACCCTGAGGTTTTCAATCTGTTTTTGTTGCTGATCCACCAAGCTCCTGAGCTCGGCCACCACCATTTCACTCTCCTGCTTTTGATTCTGCATGATCCCATCCATCCTCATCTGAAGCTGTCGAAGACCTGATGAATATTCATGAGTGAATTTAGAGGTCATGCATATTCATCTTGCATGATAAGAGTACAATAATAGGACCAAACTGGTCAAGAGAGTATTTCAACATATTTCTATATTTAGAAGATTTTCAAGTTTGAGATTGGTGTGGTATAAATGGCATCGGATTAGTCAAAAGAAACATCCCAGCCTAACCGCAACCTTAAAATCTTCAGAGGTCTTTTTACATTTTATTGAAATATTTTTCACGTAACAATTTTAATATTGGTTGAAAGAGGATTCAAATCTGAGCAGATCAGTTTTTGAATGTATTTGAGGACTGACTGGGTAGACAGTTAAAAACCTTTATGTATTTCCTTCCCAAATCTTAGTCACTGAGTCAACGATGGATAAATCTATTTAGGTTAGAATATTATTGCAGGCATGATAAAGACTCAAATACTTTAGGTCAAAATTTGCTAAACCAATTCAAAGAATGATGAAAACTAAAGGATTTATGTAAGAAAACACCCCAGTTCCCCTGTAATACACACAATTTGCATAATATATGCAAATTGATGCTTGAGATTTAAAAATGTTCAATGTTTAACCAATTTTGATGAAATTTTTGCTACTATGATGGATTGTAATAGATTTTAAAATAATTCATCTAATGTTGCCTCTACATGTCCATATACCTTTAAATTTACAACCAATTGGATGTCAGGAAAATACTAAAATAGGGTCTAGTGAAGAAACTGATTGAAAAACACTTAAAAGGTTTAGTTCAGGGGTCACGCTAGTCTATGTTAGATGAAAAGGACTTCTAAAGAAACAAAATGGTGAACAAAGCATTCAAAAATCTTATTCCGTTAAGGAGATATTTAAGTTTTAAGTTTGGTATCATTTGTATAGAAACAACTGAAATCAGACTAGTTGTGATGTCATAGCCTCAGATTCCTCAAAGTCTTTATGTATTCTATCAATATTTTAAGGTGCAATTTTGTGCCTTATAAACCATGGGATATGTCAAAAAAGTAGTAAAACTGAATCTAAGAAGGGTACTTGTAATATACCACCTGAAGAAAGTTTGAAGAAAAATAATTTAAATAGTGAAAAAATTAAATAAACTTTCTTTAAAATACAAAAAGACTTTAGAGGAATCTGAGGCTATGACATCACAACTAGTCTGATTTCAGTCGTTTTACAGAAATGATACCAAACTATAAACTTAAATATCTCCTTAACGGAATAAGAATTTTTAACGCTTTTTTTACCATTTTGTTTCAGTTGAAGTCCTATTTCATATAAGCTGAACATGCTTGTACACTGAACTAATCCTTTATAATTACTAAAATACAATAACAATTGTCAAGAAAATGATGGGGTGATGCCACTTTCTGGCAGTGGATCTTCTACACCAGGAATCTCATACAAATGTGGAATTAAAAAAAAATCATTATCTGCTGTGAGGAACAAGAAGTGAAGCAACTCCTTCACAGTTTTGTTGGCCATTTTATCGTGTATCTAACAAGATTTATGTCTGTAAACGGCAACATTACCAACTACAAAACATACCACGACAAAATGTACAAATTAAATGATGCCAATCATATATCTTAATCACTCATAAATAAATAAATACACTAATATAGCTGGGAATCTTTAAGAGAATACTGTTTAACTTAACACTCTATCTGATTGGAAGAAGAAATTGTAGTAGATTCCTCACAATTCTCTTTGCCTTTTCATCCTATATCAAAACAAGATTTACTTGTCCGACCGCTAGGGGCTACTGACCACTTTGACATGTACACATAAAATGACAGCATCACTAGCTACAACACTTACAATTTTCTGTTCCGTTTTGAAAGCTGCCCCCAATCTGTTGGAACATGCTCTTGCAAGCGTTATCAAACGCTGGCATGACGTTATTGAAAAAGAGTTCCTTGTACGACTGGCTAACGTTGGTTGCTACCATCTGGGCTGTGGCTTGAGCGATGGCATCTGTTGTGCCCTGCATAAAAATAGAACAAAAAATACAATTTTTGTATAGTAAGGAATTCTGTAAGTAGTTTTGAGAATGACAGGAATATTACAATGACTTTTTATGTTTCTCAGCTTTTAAAGGGATATCTGTTTTTTTTCTACTCTGGGACCTTAAATGCATTGATTTAATGGACTAATTTTCATTTTTTATGAAAGTTACATCCCCCATGCAAAATACAATATAAAGTGTAAATGACAAGTAACATGTTTAGCAAATTATGTAATAAATTGGTACATGGTACCTCATAATAAACCTGTAAGTCATACTTTCATTTTTCATTGACACTTTTCAACAAGAGCCTTTCCTTATTTCAATGTTGACTTAAATGTTAAACTCCTTTTCCAGGCCACATAGAGGAACAATGGATACTGTCAAAGGCTGCTTTGAAATCCACAAATATATGGTATGGGCATAGTGTTCATATGGACAAGGCTAGAATTCCCAGAACTCTGCTGGAATGGAAACCAGAGTATGTGGGAGGGAATCACACAAGAGGGGGAATATGGAAGACCCATTAGATGGATGTCATAATGCATGATGCTGAGGTGGTGGGACTTGTAAAGAAGGATTTGCAACCTATTGCACAAGATTGAAAAGAATGTAGGCATGTGGTTGTACAGTTGTCATTGTAGACGCCATGTTACCGGAGTGAGTGGGTGAGTGTTTTCTGGGCCATGAAGGCCCATAAGGCCAGTGTTTATGCCCTGTTTCTGTGGAACAGGCGGATGGAAGCTACTGGTTGCCCCTGGACAGGATACTGGTCCCAATTGCTAATTATCTCCCTAGCAATGATAGTACTCATTTAACAGCTGAGTGGACTAAAGCAAGTCAAATAAGTGTTAAATTGGAAGATGAAGTACAACTGAATTATTTTCATTCTTATGCTAGCCACCTGATCAAATCATTCACAGCCAATGTATTTTTATCCACATAAAAGTTTCAAATAAAATTGCATTCAAAGAAAATAGTAGGACTGAAAAAAAAACTATTTTGGTCAATCTTTTTACAATGTCAGGACTAAAAAAGGGGACAATGTATAAACACCCAGGAGAACATATAGAAAAAAGGTAAACAAAATAGATAGTTGAATGTCAATTGGAACAGTGAATCCTTCACCTTAAGCTTCCAATAGCATGAACACAAATACAAGAAGACGAAAAAGACAACAAAACCCCATTCTGACCTTGATTTTCATCAATCTCATCCAACCTACATTTACACAGCATCCATATCCAAAGTGGATGTCAACACCATATTTCACATATCAAATTACAATGGAAATTCAGCACATAATAACTTTTCAGATCTTGCTGTTACTAATCTCTACACAACACCAACATAATTTCGATGAATTTATATAAATCAAATACAATCTTTCATTCTGAGATTACCTACCTTTGATTTGATCAGTTTTGAGATGTTCTCTCTCATAAGCTGATCAGTTGCGGTGAGCTTCTGAGCGACGGCGGCCGAGAGCTGATTGGCCAGTGGAGCCATGGTCTGCTGCATTTCTGAAATCAGAGAAACAAAGTGTTTTTGGTTCATTCACTCATAAAATCAAACAGTTAACAAAGTCGTTGTGTTCTATCATATTTTGTCCTGTGATTTTGAGGCTTAAAAACCATGGATATGTTAGAAAAGTAGTAAAACTGAATCTAGTAAGGGTATTTATAATGTACCACCTAACGAAAGTTCGAGGAAAAATAATTTAAATAGTAAAATATTTAAATAAACTTTCTTTAAAATACATTAACAATGCTAAGACTGTGAGGATGAGGACACCAACTTTCCATAGTAGACTTACTACACCAGTCATTTCTACACAGAGAAGACAGAGCTTTACACTTGAATATCTCCTTAACGGAATAAGATATTTGAATGCTTTCTTCACCATTTTGTTGATTTTAAAGTACTCTTTCATAGCAGATGGACTTGCTTGAACACTGAACTTATTCTTTAAAGGTATATGGACAGGTAGAGATTTGATCTTCACCAGAAACACCTTGTAATTCTGAACAGAACCGTCTATAAAATTACGGCAAAAGCACCTTCAGTTTCCAAGTTATGACAGGTCAAGGTTTGAAACGTGTTCAATATATGAAAAGTTAGGATGTGGGAAAGAAAAGACAGCTCAAAATCTCAAATTCTGTCTTAAATTTCAGTTGCTGAAAATCATTCCATTATTTTCTCCTGCTAAATTTTGATAGAAGGTATGATGAAAATTCAAAACTCTTGGGCATATCAAAATGCTCCCATTTAAAGAACATTGGTGAAGGATTGGAAAAAAATAACTAAATAAAAATTAGAGCAACTTACTTAATTAAGGCCTTGAAATTCAAATTGCTGTAAAAGGATCATCATTAACCAATTGTGATTTACCTTTTTGCTGTTTTCATGGTTTATAGCCAATTTTCATGGTTTATAGCCTATTTTCATAATTTATAAGCGTATTTTCTTGGTTTAAAGCGTATTTTCATAATTTATAGCGTATTTTCATGGTTTATAACCTATTTTTATGGTTTATAGCATATTTTTATGGTTCATAGCGTATTTCCATGGCTTATAGCGTATTTCCATGGCTTATAGCATATTTCCATGGTTTATAGTGCATTTCCATGGTTTATAGTGCATTTCTATTGCTTATAGCATATTTCCATGGCTTATAGCGTATTTTCATGGCTTATAGCGTACTTTCATGGTTTATAGCGTATTTCCATGGTTTATAGCGTATTTCCATGGTTTATAGCATATTTTCATGGTTTATAGCATATTTTTATGGTTTATAGCATATTTCCATGGTTTATAGCCTATTTTTATGGTTTATAGCAAATTTTCATGGTTTATAGCGTATTTTCATGGTTTATAGCCTATTTCCATGGTTTATAGCATATTTTCATGGTTTATAGCATATTTTTATGGTTTATAGCATATTTCCATGGTTTATAGCCTATTTTTATGGTTTATAGCATATTTTCATGGTTTATAGCGTATTTTCATGGTTTATTTTATTTTCATGGTTTATAGCTTATTTTCATGGTTTATAGCATATTTTCATGTTTTATAGCGTATTTTCCTGGTTTAAAGCCTATTTTACTGGTTTATAGCATATTTTTATGGTTTATAGCGTATTTTCATGGTTTATAGCGTATTTCCATGGTTTATAGCGTATTTTCCTGGTTTAAAGCCTATTTTCCTGGTTTATAGCGTATTTTCATGGTTTATAGCGTGTTTTCATGGTTTATAGCTTATATCCATGGTTTATAGCTTATTTTCATGGTTTATAGCATATTTCCATGACTTATACCCTATTTTCATGGTTTATAGCTTATTTTCTTGGTTCATAGCATATTTTGATGGTTTATAGCGTATTTTCATGGTTTATAGCGTATTTCCATAGTTTATAGTGTATTGCCATGGTTTATAGCTTACTTTCCTGGTTTATAGCGTATTTTCCTGGTTTATAGCGTATTTTCCAGGTTTATAGCGTATTTTCATGGTTTATAGCGTATTTCCATAGTTTATAGTGTATTGCCATGGTTTATAGCTTACTTTCCTGGTTTATAGTGTATTTTCCTGGTTTATAGCGTATTTTCCAGGTTTATAGCGTATTTTTCTGGTTTATACCCCAGTTTCCTGGTTTAAAGGCTATTTTCCTGGTTTATAGCGTATTTTCATGGTTTATAGCGCATTATCCTGGTTTATAGCGTATTTCCAGGTTTATGGCGTATTTTCTGGTTTATAGCCTATTTTCTTGGTTTATAGCCTATTTTCATCGTTTATAGCGTATTTTCATGGTTTATAGTGTATTTTCTTCCAATTAAGCTCAAGCTGTTGCTACCTGTCCATAGTTCTTGCACAAAGTGTATTTGTTATTGTAACAGGAAAAAGCAATGGACTTGTATGTGGAAATAGAGAGCATATTTTCTAAACTAAGTGGGCGTGAAACTTCATAGCACAAAATGATTAATTTCACCACTTTCACCATATATTTCTGAATTGTTTTGAATGCCACTGGTTCTTTAAAGGATTAGTTCATGGGACAAACAGGACTTCAAAAGAAACAAAATGGTCAACAAAACATACAAAAATCTTATTTTATTAAGAAGATATTTAAGTTTAAAATTTGACACTATTTGTGTACAAACAACTGAAATCAGACTAGTTGTGATGTCACAGCCTTGGATTCCTCAATCTCTTCATGTATTCTATCACATCTTCTCCTGTGATTTTGTGGCTTAAAAACCATTGGATGTCAGGAAAGTAGTAAAACAGAATCGTGTATGGGTAATTATAATTAACCATCTAAAAAATTTCTAGGGAAATAGTTCAAATAGTAAAAAAAAGTTTAATAAGTTTTCTTTAAAATACATTAATAATGTTAGGGTGAGGGTGCCAAGCTTCCATAGTAGACTTACTACACCAGTCATTTCTACACAGATAAGACATGAGGCTTAAACTTGAATATCTCCTTATCAGAATAAGTTTTTTTATTGTTATAAAATTTGTTTTGTTTAAAATTGTTTTTCATATAAGATGGACTTTCTTGACCACTAAACTAATCCTTTAACGAAGAATTTTTCCAAATGAAATTAAACAGTGACATTAAATTCAAAAATAAAATTACAAGACATCAAAAAGCTCACCAGGTATAACTTTGCTTTCAATTTCAGCTCGGATGGATTTATCAAGTCGTTGCGTCACCGACTGTTTCAATGTGTTGGAGACTGCTTCTATCAGTCTGTCTTGTTTCTGGCGATCTAATTGTTGCTTCTCTTGCAATGCTGTGTCTAACCTTTGACCTGTTTAATTTATCATTAAGAACTTGTTTGTGCCATTGATGAACATGAACAAAAACAAGGCCCAAGCAAAAGACATTCTTAAATCAAAAACAAACTAACATCTGGAGTAGTTTTCAAATCTTATATCATTTCCATATAAAAAAATAATAATTCAGTCATCAAAAGATTGATACTTAATTGACTGCGCATCAGTCACCTGTCATCACTATAAGAAATCCGTAATCACTATTTTGTCCATTTCATAAAACAGAAAAATATATAAAGCCATACATAAGAGACCATACTGTTATAAATCTAATACTCCATAATAATAATAATAATAATGATAATAATAATAATACACACAAAAACTCAAAATCAAAGGGATAAAACCCTCTCATTTTATACTACAATTTCTTAGTCTTTACTCTAAGTTTTGTCCTTACAGTTTTGATTTTTAAGTGCCAGATTCATTGATTCTATAAACATCATATATTCATAAAACATGAGCACCACTAAATATTCCCTTTGATTTACAGAGGCAAAAGTTTCAATGGGGGAGGGGTCAAAGCAAAATAATTTTATTTTGAATTCTTGAAAATACTTTTCCAGGAACACAGAGGCAAAATTAGATTATTTGAATGGCTTTAAAAAAAATGAAAATATTGAATCCTTTCTCTTACACTACCATTTATGAAATGTCACCTTCCAACATGGTAACGAAAAAAAGGATACGCTCTAGCTCCGAATTCTTGGTAATCATGGTCTCTAGCTTCGTGCCTAGGCTCTTCTCCAGCTTCTCTACTCTGGATTTCATGGACTGTATGATACTGTTGGACTGCTGTGATTTGCTGATGTCCTGCCGGAGTTTACGAATCTCTTCTTGCTGTGCTTGGAGGGATTCCAATATCTGTTGCATAGATGCTGATATCTGGTAATTTTAAATGAGAAAGGAAAGAAAAGATACATGTATTAGAGCGAGGATCATGTTAAGGTTTATGTTGATTCTTTCAGCAAAGGATTACTATATTAGTCTGGAAAAGAGAGAGAGAGTAACATTAATAATGAAATCATTTGCAATTACAGTGAGAATGCTAACATTTGTTTAATTCTATATGGATAGAGTCAATGACAAAACTAGTTACTTTTTTTTTACAAGTGATCCCAAAATATGATAATAGCAGCAATTTATTACAATTAAGATTGACCAATTTAAAGCTTTTTCTTCAGTTTAATGATTTACTATGCAAGTTACGATGGATGTATGAATGAACACCCCTCTATTTCCTCATCTAAGTCTATTTGTTTTTCATCCTCAGCTAAAATTTTCACAGAAGAGAAGCTAATCTAGCAAAAAAAAATTGTGTTTATTTAAACCATATCAATAACTAGATGTAATTGTCATTAACGGACATTTAAAAGGATTACATTGGGATGTTGAGCTGTCTGCCCTTTTGCCAATTATGAATAACTCAAACCAATGAGATAATGATATTCTATGATCAGAATTATTATCAAAAAGAACGAGTTCTTTGCCAGTCTACAAACCAATCTGCATCAATCTCTATTCATTCTCATGTCACACAGCCACTAACCTCTACAAAGCTCTCAACAGCCGGTGCACCCACAGCACCTTTAGGAGAGGCTCGATGTCTTCTATGCTTTCTAGCTGGTTTAGCATCGCCACCCGAGTCGCCGTCAGATCTGACGGGACAAGATAGGTAATTTCAGATGTTGGTATTATGCATAAAATGAGTGGAGATTAAGGATGATTACAACAAATGAAATTGCATTAAGTATCTTATATTTTACTACAAACTAGCACACCTCCATTTTATTGCCAAAGGAACATTTTGGGCAAAGAGACCCTGAGCACATGGAAATCCCCTTCTACAACCTTACAATCCTTTTCTAAATTGATTAACAATGAGCAGAGCCGCTCAAAAACTATGCAATCCTGGGGAACCTTGTAAATTTTCCTGTATTTCATCAACTTTGGAACAAAAGAAGGGGAAATCTTTGGCTGAATAATATTGATAACCCCCTTTCTTCAACTCAGTCTTTGTGAGGCCACACCTTCTTGGGACCCAGGGCAACTTTTCGCTCCCTCTCGGTGGACCATAAAATGTGTATTTCAGTCTAAAGATTCTACTCCAGTTATATTCATTGAGGAATGAAAGTCAGATCATCTACCACCAAGTTACCAATCTTCTTTCAATAAAGGTTAGTTATGTCAGAAAACAACTCTTTGTGCAGCAAATTACACTCTTTATATATATCTTTCTAGTTGATTAAATAATTCAGCATATTTGTGTGGCTTACCCTGTTGCACTGCTGGATTCTTCATGTTGTTTTTTCAACTCCTCCACGTTTTTGTGATATTTTGGAGGTGGAACGTCCTCCACCTCCTCCTCTGGTGCGTCCTCCTCCCCCTCATCAGCTGCCTCTTCTACTGATCTTGCATTGTCCCTTAGGTCTGCAGGAAGTGACATGGCTCTGTCACCATCTGCCTCGGCACTCCAACTGAAAAAGGAGAGAGATGGTTAAAAGTCTGAAACCAAAAAGGACTTCATACTGAGTGTGTGGCATTGGCTTTCACTTTGATCAGAGTGTACATACAGCAATCTATTTATACAAATACACTTAAATGGCAAATATCATATTGTAAAAAATCCATAAAGTATTTCAAATTTACTGATAATTGATAGAGTTTTAGTACAAATGAAACACACATATAAATGAGCTCAACAGATGTTTTTTGCCTGATGCCAAAAGTGTCATTTCTTTCTCATCTGACAAATACTTTTCTCACAACTCTATGCAATAAAAAACTATCCTCATCTGTTAATACTCCAATTGATTAAGAATTGATTCCTTATCATACAAAACAATTTTTTCATCAAATTCCAACACTTTTGTCCCAAAGACTTGTATACTGCATGATTTTTAACACAATTAAACATCCAAAAAACTCACCCAAGATAGGTATCCACAGAGCTCCCGTCCCAACTCCTCCTGCTTCCCTTATCCTGGTCATCACTCTTCCCAATGCGGTCATGCGCATCCAAATTGATCTCATCATTATCATGTGACACTTTAGGATCCTCAATTGGGGTACATGACAAATCCACCAACGAGCCGACAGATACCTCTGGTTTCACTGGTCCTGAGACAGGTAAAGCAATGTACAAGCTTTCTTCTACCTTTGTTTCGGTTTTGGGCCACTCGTCAGAGCTGGGACTCTCCTTTTGCATTATCTTTGCTACTTCAGCACTGGAATCAGACAGCCTCTTCTCCTGTAAGCGGGGATGATGATGCAGTCGTTCTGCAATATCTTCCGAATCTGCCCCCTGCCCCTTCAAGGAGTTTGCATCAGACTCCTCTGGGGTATTTGGTGGAGATCTTGGCATGTTCTCATCTTCTAGAAGCTCCTCTTCAAGGAAGCTTGCTTCATGAGAGGCAGATAGCGGTGGGAGGGGGACTTGGCTTGGGGTCAAAGCCCCAACCGACCCTGAAGATTGAAGGGAACTTGGGGAAAGGGTAACAGAAGTGTCTGTATTTACGGTGACCGAGCTTACGACTGAAGGTGACTTCGGACTCAGCAGATCCTCCACAGTGCTCATATTCATTCTCGTCACGTGCGTGAAACTACTCGCAGAGCTCGAACCGCTGTCTCGGAGAGCATCTTTGTGGTTGAATGTTCCACTTTTTAGTGTTTCTGGTGTAAGTAAAAACTTTTGACCTGTGGACTGGCTGGTGTCAGAAGTGAAGCTGGTGCTTGTAACAGATTGAGCGGGGGTGGGTTGTTGTGAATCAGATCGTGCAGGAGAAAGTCCGCCCAAAAAATCTTGCTGCGAACCTTCGGCGTCTGTGGACTGTTCTGCAGTGCTGAAACTCATATCTGAAAGCCCATCACGGAGAGCTATATGAAAAAGATTATGACAAGGCTTTTGAAAGAAATTTTATCCAAATCTATATTATTATACAGATTACTATAAACAGTGTGTAATTTGACCTCAACTGAACAAATAAATGAGCAAAAAAATTGAGTCTAAATTTGGAACTGAAATGGATTCTACCCTACTGAGTTGAGCTGACATGAATCCCTCCTTTTTTATTTTCGTGAAATATTTTCTCTCTTCATGAATAAGTTTGGCAGACAATCACCATTGCCAAACATAATCATGCAGAACGTAAAGATAAATGATGAGCCAAAAGCATTTGGAGAAACAAATACTGACACAAATTTACAAAAATGCATAATTTTGTTTACAAACTTACATCATTTGTGCACAAAATTAAAAATATCACACATCAAAATAAAAAAAAACAATCGTCTTTGAAGCGTCACTTACTGATATCTTCTTTGGACGTCGTACTGACAGAGCCGGTCACATAGTCCTTTTCAATAGATGATGTTGGTTGAAAATGTATGAACAGTTCCTGTAAATTTCTGATAAACAAAACAAAAAAGTTTTTAAATTGTACATAAATATGATCGCAAAAACTGAGTCATCAGCACCTTTTTTTTCCTTGCATGAATAGCATGCTATGTAGCCATAAGTGTTAAACATTTTGATAACTTCATTTTAGTCCAATTTCTAGTCATAAATATCAAACAAAATAACCTCCCATTTCCAAAACGTTTAGCATGCCTAGCAGAGATTTGCAGCAAAAAATGTCTGTGTTAACATACAGATATTATTGGACTGTATTGAACTGAACTTTGTTTAAGCCTCACCATCGTTATTGGTAAAGTGCTAACAAATTAATTCAATTTGGTAGAATATATAGCAATTTCTGTGTGGGTTGAAAGAGAATGAAAATTTGATAAGATCAGTTTTTTTTTTAAATTGTGAAAAAATCATTTTTAGTTTAAAGTTATGGCTGATAAAAGTAAGTCAGTCTTTTAATTTATGCAATATTTGTGATGTGCGAGTAGGCAGACAGCTCAAAAACTTTATGTAATATTTAAATTTCTTCCAAAATCTTAATCACTGAAAATGATGGGGAAGTCTATTTCTGATAGAATTTGATTGTGGGTACGTTAATGACTCAATAACCTTTAGTCATATTTTGCTGCACCAATTCAAGTAATTATGATAAGACATTAAGCAAGCAAAGGATTCACAAAAGAAATTAACAAGATCGCCTATCACACAATTTGCACAAGGTATGTAGTAAATTGATGCCTGAAATTGAAAAACATTGTAAAATGGTCCATTTTGAACCAATTTGGATCAAATGGTTTGTTATATTCATGTTGCCTGTACACATCCATACACCTTTATAACCCTTCCTTACTACTACTTAGTGCTGTCACGACATGGCTCTATTACATATCGATTATCGTGGAGAAAAATATCATGATATATTGGTATATCGCGATACGTTTCGAGGAAACTGACTCACGACACAAATTGTTAATATAACTAACGTTACTTTTTTTATGATGAACGTAAGAAAAAATGATTTGCAGATCTAGCAGACAACATGATCGCGTGACTATTACATTCATCACACATGTGTTTGGTAATTCAGTTGATGTGATCATCGAAGTGAGAGTCTGAGAGGCATGTTCTGGGCCAATTTTTCGTTCTTTTTGCCAACTTACATCGGAATGTGCTAGTGTGGGATGATGGAGCACAATTTTTAATAAATTTTTTTTTATGTTTCAGGCTATTTTTGCATATTTTTAATTGCCGAAACTTGACTTTTAGATTTAATACAGTAAAGTTAGAATTGTAACGTACGAAGTAGCCTAGCCTAGTTGTGCGGAAATTTCTTAGTTCAGTATTAGTTTTTGGTATCGCGATATGTCGTGAGAGGCATATTTCATGTCGTGGAAAAAGAGATATCGCGATAATCGACATGTCATGACAGCACTTCTACTATTGTAAGCACTTCCCAATAAATATAAACAAAAAGTGCTCACCTGGAGAACACCCCAAACAGCTTGATGAGAGTTTTTACTTTACCGTCATGCAAAGAGTTGTTGGCAACTTCGTTTCCAAATTCTCCTACAAGACAACAAAATACAGTAGAATTATTCAAACAAAAAATCATGGGGTTCAAAGAACTTTTAAGTAAGCAATGACTTTACAAGATCTTATACTTGTGATTAATATCCAAACATAAACAATATTCAGTGTCACATAAGACAATAGCTGGGAACGACTAACTGCTTCACATGGTACTCCCTTTGGGAGTGTAGTAGCCCAGTGGTTTGGGTGTCTGGTACTGGGATCAAATCTTAGTCAGGGTGCAGGGCTGTGTTATTGAGATAGACACTTTATCCTATTTGCTCCAGTTCACTCAGCAGTGAAATGAGTACCAGTTTTGGCTGGGGATTTATGATGAATTGGTGTCCCATCCAGGGGAGACAAGTACTCTCATCCAGGGCTGTAATTCCTGGTGTGGGGGGACCCCACTTTTCAGCAGAATTTTACAAATTTGGTACATTTGGAGGAAAATTTGCCTTGTCCCCTCCACTTTTTGAATAAGAGGCCTTGTCCCCCACTCTTCTTGGATGAGAGGCCATGCCCCCCACACTTTCTAAATGAGAATCACGGTCCTGCTCTCATCTGCTTAGCACCATGGAAACTGGATAGTAAGCACCAGCTCTATATCAATCCTTGAGGCTTGATGGCCTTTAACCTAGACTAAATGCAACCCGTACCTGACTGCTCATCCCCGTCCTCTGCGTCATCGTTGCCCCTCTTTTTGTCCAGTCCAGCTCCAGTGATAGCAAAGCTCAGCATGGGCTGCTTGAGCAGAAACTCAGTCAGGGAGCTGAAACAGGCTTGACCTGCATTGGGATCTTGGAAAAGCTTCATCACATAGAACACCTAAGAAAGGAACAACATACGAAAGAAAGTGTTTCAAAATTTCATTCCATTAAAAAGATATCTAATCTTGACTTTATTGGTACCCGCAACTTTTTTTAAGCCAGCCCAGCTCCTGATAACTCAAAGAAGATGACCACCAGTATTTCCAACATGTTTGTGAATTCATGAAAGCTTAGTGAGTGTCACTATTACACTTTTCTCTGGTTTTAGTACTGTGGTGACTTAATCAAAATATGTAACTAAAAAATTAGGTGCAATGCATGGATGTACATAACTATTATGAAATCAAGCAAAAATATCATCAAATACATCAATATCATATTTGGAATGCTGGAGATTATTTTATATGCGCCCTTTGGTTGCTGAAACAATAGAATTGAGAAAAATCTGCTTAATTTGGGCTTATCATTGCAATAGAGTAAGTGCACCGTCATCAAGGCACAATGCAGGAAACAATCCAATCACTGATCACAGATAAACAAACAACAAGCACATTTAAAAATACGCTTTTTGGAGTTTGCCTACGTGTATTGACATCATTCATTGCTAAAATGAATGATGATCATTAATATTTAAAAATATAACACTATTTACGGTTTATCTCCATTTAAAAACTTGTTACTTTTGCATTTGATATCCTGGCTGTGATTACTGCAAGGGTGTGAATGCATCCACATAATCATTAAGCATGATTTGGGCAAAATGTCCATATCATAAATATTAATGACTAATATTTCGCTTCCATAGAGACTGTTCTAACATTCACAAGCCCATACCTTTCTCTTGATGTCTGATGCCATAAAGAAAGATGCACTCTGGTCCAAGGCTACCTTCAGGATAGGTTGAGGGTCAGGAGTCAAAAAGCGCACTTCTTGCAGACAGGTCCAGGACACTGTACACCACAACTTAATTTCCGAGTTACGTTCAGTGCCAGTGAGGAGAAAGCGCCAGAATGGGACACTGAAAAGAAGAAAGAGTGAAATTATTCCCTTTTTTCCCTTCAAAACAGCAAATCAAGAAATTAAATAATGGGGAAGTCTGTAACTATTTGTTGGTTAAGGTGAAATGTATCCACATTTTAAAGAATATGCATGGGTTCATACATACCAAAAGTCTAAAAAATGTATGATGTGAAATGGATAATGGTGTCAATAATAAACAGTCTGGTACAAGCTCCCAATAGTGTGATATCCTAATGGAGAGGGAACTTCCATCAACACTTATAAATCTTAAAACTTCTTGGTACATTTTATATCTGTTGTCGTGAAAATCCAAAACTTGTAATGTTGTATGGAGCAGATTGAATGGTGCATTGGGGCATATATTACAAAATAGTTTCTGTTCGGGATAGCAATTGATGTATCCCAGTTAGGAAATAAGCCACACCCACCATAGCAACACGATAACTAGGTGGGGAAAACAACCCTCATATCGCAATCATGGCATGACCAATGCATTGACAGTTAGATGTTTATGTGGCCTGCCACAAGCTTTATTCTATTGATGGCACTTCTCCGGATCTTTCAAGTTTTTAGCAAAAGGAATAAACAAAATTCTGTTTGCTTACCATTCTGGGAAATGGGAATTGGATTTACAAAGACCGTAGAGTGTAATTTTTGTTCACCATCTTGTCATCACTCAGTCTGTGTGTGCATAAAAAATTTTTGTGCAGTATGTTGCATTAAATGCATGAGCGCGTGCTGCTAGCTAGCTGTACTGTATCAGTACTGCATAGGAGTTTTGCCCCACATATTTATGCAGATTTTGTTGCTAGGCAAATTCATGCACTGATTGGTTGAAAAAGCTATTATTCAACTAACTCAGAGATGTCAATTAGAGCTTCTGATTGGACAGTGCGCTGGAATGTTCTGTTCTACACATTTCTACTAAAGTCAGTCAGTGAGACTGTACATACTTTGGGTCCTGAGATTTATGGTTGTCACAAAACAGCAGACTGGAGACAGCTTTGCCGCTGTGAGGTTTGAATTTATGGAGGCGTCGTGGAGGATCTGCTGTCTCCCAATACATCTGCCAGAATTTGACGGTGCCATCCATGCTGGCAGTTGCCATGACGGACCCATCGGGAGAAACTGCCATGTCAGTGATTGGCTGGTTACAAGGGAAAATAAGAAAGTAATGATAATTTTCAAATTAGTATAATAAAAGTCGAAAAACAGATAACAATCACAAAAAAATAAACTTGGGCTGTGATTAAATCACGAACTAATATAATCACCTTTTGATTAATAATTGAAAGTATTTAATGAAAGAACAATATATCTTGGTTAAACAATAAAAACGAATAAATTAGAAATGTAAATTTGATGAAAGATTAATGATTCCCAGCACAATTACCACATTCTAAAGCAAGACACTTTCCCTACTAGCCTTAACTGATATGAAAATGAGTCATAAAGCTGTAACTGACCTAGGTCATATCCAAACAAGTCACAAATTGTCAGTTGTTTGAATTGGCAAAGCACCAGCTATATGTGGAGAATATCACACAATTTATACTGAAGTTGTATGAACTGAATTTTTACATACCTCATTAAAATATTGGCATAATATTGGAGTTCATGATTAGTACAACATTTAAACCAGTATTGATTTTTATTAATAATTTTCAAACCTACTAGTTCATGACCATTGGTAACACCAATGACAGCATCTTTTGCATCAGCAAATGTGATTGGAATGTTCCCATAATCTTCAGATGCAACCTCAATGTCCCACAGCTCAGCCTGGAAGAAAACAGATGACAGAGAGTGTTTTAAAACACTTATGATCACATCAAAGTTGCAAAAGAGCAAGGGTGCATTATTGCATAGTCTCAATAATATTCAAGTGCTTATTTTGTACAGACAGACAACAACAGACAGACAATAGAGCTGGCTATCTCTCTTATATAAATGTCAGTATGAATGCACAGAGGTGCAGTGGTAAAGGAGTCTTGCATGATACAAAAGGTACTGAGTTCAATTCCTGCTGCGAGTGCAGCATTGTGTCATCGAGCAAGACGCTTTACCTTAATTGCTTCAGTCTACCTAGCTGTAAAATGAGTACCAACACTGCTGGGGAATTGACCTACGAAGGACTGGCGTCCCTGCTGGCATCCCGTCTGGCGGGAGTCACATGCTCTCATCTGCTTGCACCATGGAAACCAGGGATAAGCACTGGCCCTAATGGCTCGGATAGCTTTAACTTTAATGTAATGAATGCACACACACACACACACACAACAATTTATTTTCTGTCATTATGACTAATAACAGGTGCACCAGAAACGTTGCTTTTATAAGTTCTGACTTAGCACTAATTAAGAACTTCCCACATGCAGCAGCTATCACACTTTGAAATAGAAAATAACTGTGAAATTCAACATTTACTGCATTGTATGTAGTGTTTGAAAACAGACTTCATAGCTGAAGGTATTGTGCATTGTAAGTATGTGTGGCTTAGGTCCTTGTGTGGCTTAGGTCCTTGTGTGGCTTAGGTCCTTGTGTGGCTTAGGTCCATGTGTGGCATAGGTCCATGTGTGGCTTAGGTCCATGTGTGGCTTAGGTCCATGCGCCATCCTGGTCAAAAGTCTTACCCCTATTTTCCCCCTTCTTTAAAGCCACATCACACAATACTAAAATATGCCTGAGTAAATGCACACTGACGAAATATATGTATAGTAGAATAGAATACAAAAACAAAAATAAAATTAGACTGCATGCATTGTTGTACACACCTAGGTCAAAGCTGTTATTACTTCAACATTATTTTAGTGGGGGCACTTTTCCAGACAAAAGTAATATTAATTGCCAGCTATTGAAAATATCAGAATCAATGTTGGCATCAAAATAAATTAGAACCCTAATTACCCCTTTATCTATGAAACACCTAAGAATCTGAACCCTAATTACCCCTTTATCGTGTAGAACAGCTAAGAATCTAAACCCTAATTACCCCTTAATTGTGTGATTCACCTAAGAATCTGAACCCTAATTACCCCTTTATTGGGTAAAACAGCTAAGAATCTAAACCCTAATTACCCCTTTATTGGGTAAAACAGGTAAGAATCTGAACCCTAATTACCCCTTTATCGAGTGAAACAGCTAAGAATCTAAACCCTAATTACCCCTTTATTGGGTAAAACAGGTAAGAATCTAAACCCTAATTACCCCTTTATCGTGTGAAACAGCTGAGAATCTGAACCCTAATTACCCCTTTATCGAGTGAAACAGCTGAGAATCTGAACCCTAATTACCCCTTTATCGAGTGAAACAGCTGAGAATCTAAACCCTAATTACCCCTTTATCGAGTGAAACAGCTGAGAATCTGAACCCTAATTACCCCTTTATCGTGTGAAACAGCTGAGAATCTGAACCCTAATTACCCCTTTATCGAGTGAAACAGCTAAGAATCTAAACCCTAATTACCCCTTTATTGGGTAAAACAGCTAAGAATCTAAACCCTAATTACCCCTTTATTGGGTAAAACAGGAAAGAATCTGAACCCTAATTACCCCTTTATTGGGTAAAACAGGTAAGAATCTGAACCCTAATTACCCCTTTATCGAGTGAAACAGCTGAGAATCTGAACCCTAATTACCCCTTTATCGTGTGAAACAGCTGAGAATCTGAACCCTAATTACCCCTTTAACGTGTGAAACAGCTAAGAATCTGAACCCTAATTACCCCTTTATCATGTAGAACAGCTAAGAATCTAAACCCTTATTACCCCTTTATCATGTGAAACAGCTAAGAATCTGCTGTACTCGGCATTGGTTGAATCCTCTTCACCCTCTTGTTCATCTTCAGAAATTGAGGGAAGATAAGGGCACCACACAACTCGGTGAAAGTCCGAGGGCGGAGCACCAGGAGTTTCCAGTACATCTAATTTGCATTTACAGCTGTTTGATAATTTATGGTTAAAGAAAACTGATCGTCAAATTTACCACGCAAAGTATGTCAAAAGTTTCTTTGATGAATATCTTACAATATTTTTATATGAACAATAAGACATGCTGATAGAAACGTTCTACTCATTAAGGATAAACATATGTCACGCCCTATGAAATTTAGATTAAGCAAAATTACAGATATTTTGATTACAGATCTCAGGACAACTTAAATTGTTTCCTTTGTTAAATCCTATATATGCAAAATAAAAAAAACATTTTTCAATTTTTTAATTTTTCATTAATGCTTCAGATGTTTTTATAAGTGGATAATCACAGTTTGAAGATTTGTTAAAACATTGAATTGCACTACTGCCTTTAGACAAACATGTATGCCCATGATAGTTAAAAGGATAAAGCAATAGACTAGGGTTTTCTTCTCACCTGTCTTTAGTGCTGAAACATCATCATCAAAGATTACCACCTCACAAGTTTCATTTGCTGTAAGATTTACTCACAAAATCTGACTCTTGAATATTCATATTTCTGATATAAATATGTCATTTGAAGTAAAGGATACTTTATCTTGCCATCTTGATCATAGAGCTGCCAGACAGACAAATTGCCTTTCTTGTCAACGCAGGCCAGAATATTACAGTTGTAATGAGAGAAAGCGATATCAACAATGATGTCAGCAAATCCTTTGATAAGTGACCTTTCGGAACTACGTCTGTTTAGCACACGAACTCCATATCCACTTTGAACTGGGGAGAAAATGACATAAGGCATCAGGTATAATTGCAAAGATAGCTTTTATATCAATGACTTTATCCCAAGGATATTATCTAGTTTTGAAACCAGAGAAAGTGATAATTGCCAAAAATGAGCATTTTTTCTCCTGTTGGTGTTTCACGCAGCAGGGAGAGGAAAGATTTATTCAGGTATAAGTGCTGAATCTTTGTTAACCTTATTTCAACTACTCTAGAGAGACTGCAGCATATGTCGTAAGTTCTGACGAGATATCTGAATTCTTTTTCAGGTCAATGACTTCAGACTTACATATTTTGAGAGATTAGTGTTTATGAAAGAAAATTGCCAACAGGAAATACAGTCTAATGGTTAAATAGTATTATAATCATTCATTCATACTTACTAGGTAATTTGTATGTTCATCAAAAACCATCTTATTTCAAATGTGAAGTTAAATGCTGGAAAGCTTAAATATTAAGAACAGGTAAAATGTTATAGCTTGTACAGATAACAGCAGCCTATAGTGCAAAGACATACTCATATTTGTTTTTCCAACATCTTACATCAATCATCGTCCTGCATTTTCCTGCAAAGGCTAGGCCCACCTGTTTTTTCTGTGTTATGAGTATTCAGATTGTACTTGATGTGTCACATGCTAATGAAGTGACTCCTGTAGGTGCTGTATTTCCAAGCACAGCAACAGTTAAAGACATTTTCAACAAGACCATAAGTGTGGTGTTATGCACACGTGAAGGAATTTTATGCTCCAAATCAAGCTTTTCTCTTTTGCATCAGTCAATTCATGTATTTGTTGATGACTCTCATCCATGGACAGCTGGATGTCCTGGAAACACAAGTGGACAGTTACTTCTGTGGTGTAAAGCATCTGAAGCAAGCCTAACTTACAACCACCAACCTTTGATAGCAAATGGTAGTCGACTTAATCAGGGAATATTGATGAAATTAAGTTCAAATGTATGTTTTATACAAAGTAACTCTTTCAGAAGGATTTTCAAGAATAAGATATCTTCAGATTTTCTTTGGAACGTTGGCAACATATTATCTTCACATTTTCACTGTGATATCGCAAATTTTTATTGGTATTGGTACACAAAGGAAAAAGTCAAAGTTTAGTGGAATGTCTGTGAACATGGATAAAACTCGCAAAGTAAATTTGAAAGCGATTAAGGAGAGCAAGAGCAATATCAATGAAAGAGAAGGAGCATTGATTTTACAAACGAAAAGCAGAGAAGCATCAGTATCAAGTACAAGCTCCCAGCCAAGTTCCAGAAACAGTAGTAAAGATAGAAATAGATCTACCAGTGCAAATTAACAGAAATGTGACAAACGTGAAAATATATTTCACTCGGAAAACAGTTTAATACTAGAATGTAAGTAATGTATTACAGATGCATTAAATGCATTCACATCTGACTTAAGCTTTGTCATATTCCAATGAAAAGACTCCTATAGTACTGAATTTCTAGAGCAGCAACAGTTAAATACATTTTGAACGAGACTAAGAAGTGTGGTGTTATGCACACATCACAAAAATTTGTTTATTCTAGCATGTTCCAGATCAGTCAGCTATCCGTCGTTGGTCAATTCATGTTTTTGTTGACGACTCCCATATGACAGCCAGATATCCTGGGAACACTAAGTGGAATGTCAATTCTGTGGTGCAAAGCATCTAATGCAAACCTAACTTATAAACACTACCAAACATTGATGGCAAGTGGGCGTCGAATTAATCAGGGAATTTTGATGGATTTGAGTTAAATATTTATATGTTTTATACCAAGTAACTCTTTCAGAAGGATTCTTATGAAGAAAGACATTTTGAACAAGATCATTGAGTGTGGTGTTCAGCACATGTGAAGAAATTGTCCTTATTCTGGCGTGTTCCAGATCAGACCAGTCATGTTTTAATTGACAACTCTCATTAGTGGACAGCTAGATAGCCTGGCAACACAAGAATGGACTGCCAATTCAGACAAATTATCAAACTGATCCGTTTCCAGCTATTTTAATCAAAGAACACTTATCTGTACTTGGTCATCTTTTTACAAAGATTGTTAAAAAGTCTTCAAAATCTGGAAATTTTTCATCTTTGTGGAAAATGTTATTGTTCATCCACCGTTAAAGAAGCCTGGACAGGATACGGTCCTTTCAGATAACATAAGACCTGCTAACAACCTGCCATTTATGTCTTAAGTTGTAGAAATGTACATGCTCTTCCAACTGAGCGATCATCTGAAAGGTCAAGATTTACTATCAGTGCATATAGGAAATCTTCTAGTCCCAAAACAGCTTTCATAAAGCTAATTAGTGACCTGCTTCTCAACGTGGACCAACGAGTGCCATCATTGATAGCTCTTGTTCTCTCTGCTGCCTTGGTAGTAGACCACAACATTCATTTAGGTGTACTCCAAAATCAGTTTGGCATAAAGAGACAGCACTAACTTGGTTTAGAACTTATTTGCAAGACAGAAAAATGAGTGTTCTTTTTATAAAGGTTTTTTTTCTGAGGAATTTGAACTTCCTTTCTCTGTGCCACACAGGAGTTGTGGAGGACTTGTTGCATACAATTTGTATGCTAGGGATAAGGGAAGGATAATATATCTTAAGATTTCCTTCCAATCCTTGACAACACCTGATCTCTGAATCTTCACTGTGATATGTACTCCTTTGTTGTGAATTTTCACCGGTACAAGTACCCAAAAAAGGCAATTAATTGGAATGTCTATGAACATGGATAAAACTCTCAACGTAAATTTGGAAGCCACAGAACAACAGCACTCTTGATGAAGGAGAAGAAGCATCGATTTTACAGACAGAGAAGCATTAGTATCAAGTACAAGCTCCCAGCCTAGATCCAGCACTAAAGATAGAAATAGACCTACCAGGGCAAATTAACAGAAATATGACAGAGGTGAAAGTATATTTCACTTGGAGGTCTGTACGATAAACATTTTGTAGAATTTATCTCTTGTATTGTATTTTTGTCAATTTAGGTTTATGTTTATCTAAACTTTGCTGGATTTTAGATTTTCTTCTTACTTTAATCTTTATTCCTTTATTTTTTCATCATTATTTTATGCTATTTCTATTCAATGTGTTTGACAACATTTTTCATGGATTGGACGCTTTCTAAATTTACATATCTGATCTTCTATCTTATGTAGGATTCAAGGTACAGACAGAAAAACATAAGTATCATGTAGACCCTCACAGCATAGATCCAGAAATAGCACTAAAGATAGAAATAGACCAACCAGTACAAATCAACAGAAATTTGACAGATGTGAAAATATATTTCACTCTGAAAACAGTAGGATTCTAGAATGTAAGTACCCTAATACACACAGACGCATTAAATGCCTTGACATTACTGTGTCTTATTTTAAGAGTCTTAATGGTAGATACGATTTCCCTTGGTTTTATGATCAATGATTTCATACAAATAAAGGAGGATACTTTAAGTTAAGAACGTAAATACAAGATTTTTAAAATCTGCCCAGATTTAACATCAGGAAATATTCATTCATCATTCAGTTGACATCTGGAACAATATCTACATTTGACATCCTAGACAGTATCTACATTTGACATCCTAGACAGTATCTACATTTGACATCCTAGACAGTATCTACATTTGACAGCCTAGACAGTATCTACATTTGACATCCTAGACAGTATCTACATTTGACATCCTACACAGTATCTACATTTGACATCCTACACAGTATCTACATTTGACATCCTAGACAGTATCTACATTTGACATCCTACACAGTATCTACATTTGACATCCCAGACAGTATCTACATTTGACATCCTAGACAGTATCTACATTTGACATCCTAGACAGTATCTACATTTGACATCCTAGACAGTATCTACATGTTACGGCCTAGACAGTATCTACATTTGACATCCTAGACAGTATCTACATTTGACATCCTAGACAGTATCTACATTTGACATCCTAGACAGTATCTACATTTGACAGCCTAGACAGTATCTACATTTGACATCCTACACAGTATCTACATTTGACATCCTAGACAGTATCCACATTTGACATCCTAGACAGTATCTACATTTGACATCCTACACAGTATCTACATTTGACATCCTAGACAGTATCTACATTTGACAGCCTAGACAGTATCTACATTTGACATCCTAGACAGTATCTACATTTGACATTCTACACAGTATCTACATTTGACATCCTACACAGTATCTACATTTGACATCCTACACAGTATCTACATTTGACATCCTAGACAGTATCTACATTTGACATCCTAGACAGTATCTACATTTGACAGCCTAGACAGTATCTACATTTGACATCCTACACAGTATCTACATTTGACATCCTAGACAGTATCTACATTTGACATCCTAGACAGTATCTACATTTGACATCCTACACAGTATCTACATTTGACATCCTACACAGTATCTACATTTGACATCCTAGACAGTATCTACATATGACATCCTAGACAGTATCTACATTTGACATCCTAGACAGTATCTACATTTGACAGCCTAGACAGTATCTACATTTGACATCCTAGACAGTATCTACATTTGACATCCTAGACAGTATCTACATTTGACATCCTAGACAGTATCTACATTTGACATCCTAGACAGTATCTACATTTGACAGCCTAGACAGTATCTACATTTGACATCCTAGACAGTATCTACATTTGACATCCTAGACAGTATCTACATTTGACATCCTAGACAGTATCTACATTTGACAGCCTAGACAGTATCTACATTTGACACCCTAGACAGTATCTACATTTGACATCCTAGACAGTATCTACATTTGACATCGTAGACAGTATCTACATTTGACATCGTAGACAGTATCTACATTTGACATCCTAGACAGTATCTACATTTGACAGCCTAGACAGTATCTACATTTGACATCCTAGACAGTATCTACATTTGACATCCTAGACAGTATCTACATTTGACATCCTAGACAGTATGTACATTTGACATTCTAGACAGTATCTACATTTGACATCCTACACAGTATCTACATTTGACATCCTAGACAGTATGTACATTTGACATCCTAGACAGTATCTACATTTGACATCCTAGACAGTATCTACATTTGACATCCTAGACAGTATCTACATTTGACATCCTAGACAGTATCTACATTTGAAGCAAGACTGGATAGATATTGGAAGAACCAGCTATTATACTGTTCAATTCTACAAGTCCAGATATCACTATAATTTTAGCAACAACACCAGCTTTGAGCTGAGAGAAGGGGAATCAGAGAAATCCCAAAGTCAGAAGAGCATCTGTGAGTATCATGTATTTCATTTATGCACACCTGGCTTTTTTTCTTCCTGCAATGTGATTCACTGAGAGGGGACACACCTAATTTGCATAGTCCATTATCCTGTGATGTAAGGATGTGTTAAGTTGGGAGAAATTAATTAACATTTTAAGAGGTTGCTAGAAAAAATAATGAATAATCAAATACTGAAAAGCAGTCATCCATGATCCCTTGATTAATGAAACTGGCCCAAAAATCTTCATCACACAATAAATATACTAACCTGCTTGATTTAACTACTAATTTCACAAGTTTCTTGCTTTATAAATGCTTTTGGCCCTGTGGAACATTTAAGATTCGGAGTGAACTCTAAAAGGCCGTTACACACCGAACGCAACATGGCGAGCGAATTTTTATACAATAATGAATCAAACAAAGGAAAAGAAACATTTTGACCTCTTGTTTTCAGAGAAGCATCGTCATCGCATGGCTATTCAGATGATAACTGAACATTGATTGAAAGGGCTTTCTTCGCCCATTAAAGCAAAAGTCACGTCGTGACAGAAAATCGCACCCCACTAAAGCAAATTTCTTCAGTTTAAACAAAAAAGCCTTTCTAACAAATTTTCCAGTATCATCAGAAAGCCTTGATTGTAAACTTCATCGTGTGTAAGCAAAAAGTCAAAGCATCTTATAATATTTGTTTTCTGTATGATTATCTAAAAAATCGCTCGCTGCATCACATTCGGTGTGTTACGGCCTTAAAAGTAATGAATTCTGACACAACACTTACTTTTCAAGACGTAAACCAGATACTGGCAGTTAACAGCAACCAGATTACCAAGGTAGTACTTGTTCTCCCAGTCATAGTTGACCACCGGTGTTATCGTTACCTAAAATAGTGAAAGAGCAAATGGATTGTCATACATTACTCTTTTGAATCAAATGAGAATGAATTTAATATCAAAATAAAAACTGGCATAAATTTCTTGCATAGGAAAGTGTGACCTTTTCCATTCATTCATCAAGTTTCTAGTAGTCTCCCACTTGCATCACTGCAGTAGTTTATTTTACGGTTTAAGTAGATCCCCTTTAGCTAAACTACAATGCCTGCAAATTGTGCAGCTCAGCTTTTTCTAAGACGTAGGAAAGATTATAGTGTAACAGTATATCTCAAACAGCTCCACTGGCTTCCAATTGAATCGAGAATACTTTTCAGAGTATTGAGTATGAGCTACAGATAGATACTTATTTCAAAAGACAGAAAAGCAACTATGCTTATACATTAGATACCTTAAACTCAGAGAAACACTTATTCCAAAGAAAACTCCAAGACCTATTTATTCCTCCAGGCATTTCATGAACTTTTTCTTACATGTTTTTTCATTTTTATTTTCTGCTTCATAAAGCACAGCTGAGTGAAATATTTTGCAGATGCAAGCGAACACTCTTTAACTTGATAATCATATTGATAATAATATAAATAATCCAGAGCATGTCATGTGACTTACCTGACTACTAGCAGGAGCTGAAACATCAATGTTGGAGTTAGGGCTTGGAGTGATGATCACTTCACGACCGTACACTGCGATGGAACCACGAGAGTCATTTCCCTGGAGAACGCTGGATACAAAGAACCAAGAGAGACCATTGAGAAAATCTAAGAAGAAACCTATCTTGGATGCAAATAAATCTACCAACAAGCAAATGAGTACAAACAAAAGGGTGAAACTATCAATTAAAAAATTATTATTATTTAGCACATAGCAGATCAGCTGTTATATATTACAAGGACTACTGCAATCCAAATACAGCATTCCCTCACTTATCCTGACTTCACTTATCTTAACTTATCCTAACTTGACTTATCTTAACTTGACTTATCTTAACTTGATGTATCCTAACTTGACTTATCTTAACTTGATGAATCCTACCTTACTTATCTTGATGTATCCTAATTTGACTTATCTTAACTTGATGTATCCTAACTGGACTTATCTTAACTTGATGTACAGTATCCTTAGTTGACTTATCCTTAGTTGACTTATCCTAACTTGAAATATGCTGATTTCACTTATCTTATCTGAACACTTCCATTTTCTGAGTGAAATCTATCCGAGCCATTAGGCCTATAGGGCTTATTCCAGAAGCAGATAATAGTACATGACCCCCCTGGACGGGATGCCGGTCCATCACAGGACTGCTGGTAGTCATTTACAGCAGAGTAATGTGTCTTGCTCAAGGACACAATGTAACGCTCACGGTGGGGATCAACCCCTGTACCTTTTGCATACAAGCATGACTCCTTAAGGGAACAGGCGATTATCAAATCGCCGTGCATCGCCGATTCTTTAAGACCTGTTGTGTGTGAATATTCTATGAATAATACCCTGGTTACGACTACTACGTAACACTCTATAACCCCAGTGTAAATGAGCCAAGTTGACAGGATGTCTTTTGTTTGGCAAACGAAAGAGCAGCAGCAGGCTCGTTGGCCTGAGCAAAGGAAGTATTTACACCGGTCAATACCTGTTGAAGGAGACGTTCAGTTGTATGATGTACATTTATGTTGTTGAATGTAACTTAAAATTGCTGTTGTTCCTGTCAAACCAATGAAGTTTCAATGAAAAAGAAAAAAACATGTCTTTTCCACTTTATGACAGTTTTACATATCATTCACAAGGAAAATTTAATCATAATAAAAAACATAATTGAAATAAAAACTCACGATGCATCAATGATTGTCTTTTGAAAAAAATGTTATTTTTTAACGTAACTATTTACTCCCATCATGGTCAGGCTTCCACAATAGTTTCCTAACCTGTGTCAAAAAGCCCGTTATTTTAATGCACTAACCAATACCCATTGGTCCCTGGGAAACATTACGCAAACTTACAAAAGATCAGGTTTCACACACCCTTTTTTTATGAAAAAGTTCTAAATGAAAAACATTGCCCCCACCCCCTTCCCTTCCGTGGACGTAACAAACAGCTGCAGCTTTGAAAAATATAATATCATTTCAAATGTTTTTTTTTCTTTTTGGTATAATTAATGGTCGTACACTGTTGTCTCTATATTTAAAATCCTTGATGAGATAAGCCCACAGAAATGAAATATGATACCACACACTGGTTAGTCAGCTAGTCCCTGGAGACTTTTCTCCCTCAACGCTATAAATGTTTAAAGAGATATACTGTGTCCTTCGTCGTACCAACATGAAATGGTTTGTACTTGCTTGTGTACAATACATGTACACACGAGGACAAAATGTAGCCGCCCTGGTTGGGAAGAAGGGGGAGCAGGGCTCTATAAAATCAAATTGAAAAAGTGGGGATTAAAAGTAAGGATATGGGGTTAAGATATTTCCTTTATCGTTTGTTTGTTTGTTTGTTTGATGAGGTCTTAACGGCACCACGACAACGAAGGTCAAATTGTGCCTGAGAGGTCAGATCATTTTAGAGGTAGTAAGGAAAGAGACCAGGGGGGAGAATGAGAGAAATTCAAGAACAAAAGCCAGAAAGCTGTGATCGAGAGGGGAGGTGCATGGGTAAAACAAAAACAAAGTAGAGAAGGGGTGGAAGAGGAGAATTAAATATGGTTGTAGAGGGATGCTTGCTGAAGGAAGGAGATTATTTTATCTGGTGGATTTTTCTGGAAGAACTCAGCAATTGAGTTGTGGGGAGCGAGGGAAGCTCTGGGAAGGTTGTACAGGGGGCAAGCAAGGAGAACGTATCGTACCAACATTAAATGATTTGTACTTGCTTGTGGTCAATACATGTACACGAGGAAAAAAATGTAACTGCTGTGGTTGGGAAGAAGGGGGTAAGGGGTGGGGAGGGGGGGGGGGTGGTGAGTGCGGGCTCTATAAAATAAAAAAGTGCAGGTTAAAAGTGAGGATAATGGGGTAAACATTTCTTCAATAGGTAAATGGAAAGAAAAGACGACGGCTCTTATTTCTTTCGGGAATCGAATAAGACTGAAAAAGAAGAAAATCAGATCTAGGCTTTTTAAAAACTGGGAAGATTAAAATCAGGTCTTGTGGGGGTGAGGGAGGGGAGACTTTGAAGACGTTTCATCAGTAGGTAAATGAAAAGAAAAGGCCACAGGCTCTTATTTTCCTCAGAAATTGAATAATAATCTAAAGAAGAAATTGTTAATTTACTTTAAGCTGCAATAAAAAAAAAAAATGCAGTATAGCACTTTAATCGTTGAAGTGGCACTTCATAGGGCTGATTTTGAGTGCGTGCATGTTTACTTTTCCATTTGGAACGTTTCATTGTATCGTGGGATAGCAACATTTTGAAGGTACAAAAACTGAATTATTATCATGTGTCTCATGGCTTCATGAATTATGCAACCTCAGATAATTTATGTAAGTTTTAATATATAACCTTTAGATCCCAACGTTTCAGAGATTAGAGAAGGAATTAAAATTAACAGGCTTAAAAGTTCATTGCGGAACGGAGTTGGACGGTCCTGTGCAAATCAATGCATGTTCTTCATAAGTGCCTGGGGTCTAATTAAGATACATGTGGTATTGCAGAAATTGAATCAATCAAAACTAAATAGCAAGTCCCTGATCAAATCCGTGAGTAAACCCAGGAATTATGATGATGGGTAGGTTATCATATTTAGGATTGTAGTCAGATATTAGTTGCATGGTCCATTAGTAGAAATATTTATTTTCTTGTGTATTGAGAAGTAAATAAGTAGCAAAATGAGAAATTACAAAGAGATAAACATACTTCTGTTTATTTTTATATAACTTCAATGCAAAGCAGCCCAAGTTTTCAATTTAATTCTTGAACACAAACACAATTAAAGATACACATAACGTAGATCTGAATATACTACATAATTTAAATTGTAAAGAAAACTTGCATGTTTTTTTTTTGTTTTTGCTTTAACTGTTTTAATTTCGTCTTCAGCTGTGCAAAAAAAAAACATTATTTAAATGTGTAGCATCATACATAAAGAGATAAAATACAGCAAAGTAATTACAAAAGCTACATACAGAAAATAAATTTAGGCTTTTAATGTATATTCATCAAGGGAGGTAAAAGCAAGCAAGATCTGTGAAAACTTTTCATATGCATGCTTGTAAAGCTGAGGCAATCGATACGTGGCCAGTCCAAAGTACAGCTTCTATTGTTATTGTAAGGAGCTTATTTCTGGTGTGTGCACTGGAGAGAATATAACTGTTTTGGCTGTGAACGGTACTCAGGGGATTTTAAGCATTGATGTGCGACCAATAAAGCCTTAGTAACAGGTCATTAACTTGTTCAGAAAAAAAAAAATTGGCGATGCACGGCGATTAAATAATCGCCTGTTCCCTAACTTAACCACTGAGCCATTGCACCTCAAAATAGCACCAGTAGCGATATTAAAACTCTTGATATGCACAGCCACCAAGTAAATAAATCCAAAACAAATACTGCATCCCTTCATACTAAGAGTGCACTACATCGCCCTCATATTGAGTTATTTCATGGCAGTTGGTTTAAATTCATGACAACTTTACACATCTGAACTTCCTCATGACAACATTGGATAGGTGAGGGATTACTTACGGCAACATTGATAATTTCACTCTTAAATCACATTTCATTCCAGAGCCCCTTATTACATTAAAAAACAGAACCAATGCAATTTACTTACATATTTTGCTTGATTGTGTTCACAGGTGTCTGAACAAATCCAGACAGATCTAAACTAGCAGATTTCACAGTCTGAGGAAGAAAAAATACAAATAAAATATAACTCAGTAAATGGCATATAATCCTAAGTTGAACTCTACAATACATTTTACTATTAGCTTCCAAAATGATCAAGAGTAAATTCATCCCAGTGGCAGAATTGTGGGGGAACCTGGACACGAGCCCCTATCAATACGTAACAAGTGAATACAACTTGTATAAAGTACTTTACTCACACACACTCAAAACACAGTAATAATACAGTAATAAATGGTTGGATATATAAGAACTCACACCTTGTCTACTAACTGTGGTGTAGCGCTTATCATACCTGTCTACAGACCACGAGGCCCTGGGTTAAAGCCTGGGTTGGGTAGACACGCCAGTGCACCACAACTGGTTATCAAAGGCCCTGGACATTGACTTGGTTGTCGATGTTATGTCTGTCCGTACGTCGTACCTGTGTTCTCGTCCGGGTCGTATTAAGCGTTTCGTGATAGCATTGTTACTATCATAACCGATACGCAGGCAACGACCCCGTCATTGTAATTGTGTGTTCACTCGTCGTCGGCGGTAGCGAACTCACACCAAACTGATTGCTAAATTTGTCAAAAAACACCAGAAATAAATCAGCATACATACTATGCTGTTGATTTTTCAGTGCCCCCTCCCCCCTCCAATTAAAAATTTTGCTCATCACAAATATCACCTTCCCCAAAGAACCTACATACACCTATCTTAACTTAACAAACATGAATCTAAAGCTTGCAGAATTAACAAATGGATTATTGAACATTACTTCCCATGAGAGCCAAAATAATTTCTGAGCAGTAATAATTTCTGTTAGGTTCCATCGGAGAACTATTTTTTATGAAGGTTTACGCAACATTTCTCTGGGCAAAACAATTTTCCACAAGTACAAATTTTGCATTCAATAGCATGTGGACTAGTTAAAATGCAAGTTTTTCTTAATCTGTGCTAAACATGTAAGAGTGCACTTCTAATCAGTAACTTACCAGACCAATATCATCCTCCTGGCTCCCAGATGCTAATCCACTGTTTTAACGACGAAAAAAAGCAATACCATTTAAAGCTATTAACAACAGGATTAGTTCAAATATACGTTCTTATATAAAAGGGGAGAATAAAAGGAATAAAGTAGTAAAGAAAGTGTTCAACAATTTTATTCTTTTAAGGAGATAATCAAGTTTATATAAATCTCTCACTAAAAGTTGAGTAGAAATGACTGAATTCAGACTGTTTGTGACAACATATCCCCATGAGCCTCTGTTTATGTTATTGAATTATTTATGTGGGGCTAGTGAGTGTGATTTAATACAAATAAAAACCTCTTAAAAGCATTTTCATTTATATTAATCTTCAACACAAAAACGTTTTTTGGACAATAATGGAAATAAATCTGCTGATCAGACAGCTCTGTGTTATGCATTCACTATACTGTTATGTCTTACTCTGTATCCATTTTTATCATTTAATTCCCTGCTTCTCATTCGTATATAATGTATCTACAATAAAAAATAAATCAAACCAAATCAAGAATGAAAAGATTTAAAATTCCTTGCAGGAATAAGATAACAGCATTTTTTTAATTTTTATACAAAATTTATTTCATTACTACATGTAGTATCATGTGAAATGAAGCAGTGTAACTGTGACCATGAGGATATTCCTTAGATGGAGACATAACGTCCAGTGCAATCCTTATTTCATATGATAGAGAATCACAATCTAAATCTAATTCCTATCTCAAGTTATTGAAGTTTGAAATCGACGCATGGAAATTGCCATTTTGTGCAATTCTGTACTGAAATCTTATGCAATATGACATTATTTCCCCGAAATTTCCTTGTCCCTTACAAAATAAAAACAATTTTTCATCAGCTAGAAAACTTGAGGTAGATAATAAAGAAATGCACAGCATTCCAACACCCTATCCTGCTGGGTTGATACCTGTAACATCATTTTCTGCATGTTTAACAATCAAAATTAGCAACTCATATAGTACTATTTAGTAGTAGCACTAAAGTTTTTAATAATTACAAAAAATGAGTTAGATTGCATCAGGAGGTATAAAACTTAGAAGAATTTTAATTTTTAATTCTATCGTATGAAATAAGGATTATGTCAGATTTAAAGAGGCAAAATCGTCATATGGACACAAAATTTAGAATTTCATTTAAATTGTTTGATTGGTTTCAACAAATTGCTGCACGATTTGTAGGCTCTTATCTCCAGGTATATATTTATTAAAAACTTGGTGAAGGTCAACACATGTAAATAGCCCGAACCAATAGCCGTGAGTTCGAGCCCAGGTAAAACATTTATTTCGATTTTTGCTTTTATTATTGTTTTTTTCTTTGTAGTTTTGTCTAGTGACTACTATTGTAGTATTATATACTAATATTTTACTTTCACTTTTTCTTTCTAACAAACACGTTGAAAAAGAAACCTAATTTCTCGTAACGTACAGTTGCACTGTGCATGAAACTTCGCACACACAACGTGCCACTGTCTGACTGTATAAACAGACAATACATTAATCTTGCATTCACAACCGGAAGTGATGTATATGTTCTCATCCCGTTCTCATTACACAATTGTAATGAGACGAGCATACCTCTTTAATGTCCCCTTTAAGCTCCATAGGTATACTTCGTGTTAACATAATACTCTTAAATTATGAACAAACTGTAAACTCTAACATTACACTTCATTTTGTAAAAATAACTAATTGTTCTTGCAGTACACACTTGCTTAACTGGGTGATCATCTTCCATATCATCAGGTGTTTGACAAAAGCACCACACACATTTAAAAACATTATTTTCCAAGTTTATCTTTCTAGCTATTGAATTGATTGACATTATAATTCTCTGACCAACCTGCCATTACTTGCTGATGACTGCATTGGAAGAGATGAATTGCCTCTCTCATTCATGGCATCTAAAGGATAAAATTAGCAGAATTGAACAAAAGCAAACATTAATAACTGGCTTCAAATGGCCAATTGATCAACCTATGACAATGTGATTCACATTATGTGCACCATATTAACAGACCTCTGTGATGTAGTGGTTAGTGCTTTGTCCTCTCACCCGCACATCCCAGGTTCAAATCCCTGTGGGTCTGCAACCAGTGAGTTTACAACTGGTTATCAAAGGCCGTCTTGATATAATGTCCAGCACTGGATGCTTTCGGGACGTTAAACCTTGCTATGCTATATGTATTAGATAATAAGATCAAGGATACAATGATTATACAGTAATGATACAAGCAGTTTGACACCAGCAAGTTTTTCTTGGCGCTTTACCGGCATTTTACAGGCAGTTCACCGGCATTTTACAGGCGGTTTACTGGCGCTTTACCAGCAGCTTTACCGACACTTTACAGTTAAATTTCAAAATGACAAAATCAGGAGATATTTTGTTCAATTTCACAAGCCATCACCACTATGAAACAATTTAAATTAAACAATGAGTAGCCATGTGTCGTTATAAAATTAAAATATTATCATGCCCATTTAGTTTAGTAATCAATGAAAGGTCTAAATTGAGTGAAAACGTTAGACAATATTAAAACGCAATGGGAGTTTGAAACATATCAAAGTATTATTAGGGCCTACATCAATAGTATGCGAACATCACATCGGAATAATATAGAACATCACATCGGAATATTATTAGAACATCACATCAAAATAATGATTAAATTCATGTATAAATTTGATAATGACAAGTCATAACTGATTATGATTTCGAATTATAAAACGAGCTTGATTAAACCAAAATTATAATGATTCCCTATGGAAATAAAAGTTTCTACTCATCAATGTGCAGTTTACTTTTAGTCGCTCATGCAATATTGCTTGTATTTTTTTCCCTTTTCTTTTATTTTTAATTCCAAATTTTGTAGCCTACATTTGTGTATGTAAAATCAATCTCGGTAAAATAGATATAACCAACAATTTTAAGCAAACAATTTTTGCCATCACCACTGCAATATAATTAAGATTTGGCAGTTTAAACAGTGCGGTATGGCTGTACTTTGTGTTCTATAAAAGGATTTTAGTGTACAGCCATTATAACACGGCCCAAAATTGAGTGATTTTCTTAATTCATTTTTTGATTGCTCACGACAATCCACAGATTATTTCAAAAGCATGTCAACTTAAAATTTTCCAACCTTAAAAGAACCAATTCCTTAAACAAGACATAAAAAGCTGTACAATGTTTATTACAGCAATCGGCAAACTTGTTATGACTTCAAAATTGTACGGGAAAATATGTACAAAGCATGCTTGAAAAAAACATACGAGGATACAGAACGAAATTAACGACATCAAATATTATTTTGAATAATAAGTCCTAGTTCAACAAAATTGTTTTTAAATTAAACACGTTTCTAATGAAATTTTTGTTCAGAACTTCCCCATCATAGTAAATAAAAGAAAACAAAAAATATGAAAGCTGTAAAACTTCAAACAAACACTATTTCCTTGTTTTGAAAATGTATGTTCTACTTCCATCTTTGCCAATGACAAAGAAAGAAAAAAATTCCATAAACCAGTGGTATATTTCTTCCGAGCAAGGAGCTCTTGCCCCAATTAAAGGCTGCCAAGCTATTGTATAATAGCAAATTATACCACACAACACATGAGACTCACATCAGTATAAATTCCATCATGTGAAATTCCTAATTTTTAACACAAAAACAATAAAAGCGTGTCAGAAAAACAACAATGAAATATCTCCTTTCATGATATGCTGCCCACATCCCCTTCACATGTTACTTCTGGGTGGTTTATAACATGGTGCCAGGTTTCTACGAACTACTCAGCCATGCAGTGCTTGTTAAATATTGTTGAAAGACATCATGTTTAAGTGCATGACACTTTTGTGTAAACATTCAAAATGGAGGAAAGCCATAAAAAATGACAAAAATATCATAACTGAGAGGGGAGTGGACAGCTACCATTTTGTGAAGTGTGAAATATAGGAGGAAATTTACTGAGCATGGGAGAGGGATGATGGTAGCATCACTTTATTCTGAGAAACAAATCATGAAAATGGGAGGGACGGAGGCGTCAATATCATATACCAAATATGTTTTCACAATAAAAATAATTCTCACACCTCAAATTCAATGGTTTGGCGATCAAATTTGCCGTTTGTAACCTGCAAACGGGGAGATCTTAACCATGGCACTGCCGCCACCACCCCGCTCCTACGCCACCCCTTCTTCCTATTCGTAATACTTCCATTTTTTGTGGAGAAATTTAAGAAAATGGGAGAGGGGACAATATAACTTACAAAATTATGTTTTTATGAACAAGAATGCCCCTATCCCAAATTCAGTAGTTTAACAATCCCAGTTTGTGGCTTCAAACTTGCGAGCAAACCAGCTAGGGGATCATAACAAAGATCCACTCTCCCGCCGCCATCGCCTTCCCCACCCCACTCACCCCTTTCTTGCTGTAGTAATACTTTCATTTTTGTAGAGAAATTTAAGAAAATTGGAGAGGGGACAAGATAATCTACCAAACTATGTTTTTAAAAAGGAGTATGCCCCCACCCTAAATTCCTGATAATATTCAATTAAACATGTAAATGGAATCACTCTGGGGTTACCCCTCCAAATCACTTTTAACCGCTGTGATGCCCCGTCCCTTACCCATAACCACCAAACTCAAGTTTATGTCTTTAGACTTCAAGTATTTAGAAGACAAAATGCATGAAAATCGGAAGGGGCATATACCTTTGTAAGTATATCCCTTTAAATGTGCCAATCTTAATTAACTGGACTGCGCTAGGCCAAAGTCCAGATGCAACTGGTGTCAATTTGTAAACAAATTTGTCAAAGCATCCTGGGAATGGGGCAGAGGCATTATTCATGATTCTTTAGATGTTCGCATGTTTTAGCGATATGTGTTTCGGAGAGATTAATGTAAAGAGGGTTTATGTTGTAAGTTTCGTGTAAGAATTAGAATATTTCTGTTGGAAGGAAAGACATGTTCACATGATCTAATTTATAAAGAAATAATTCCTCTACACCTGGGCTTATCAAATAGTGGGAGCAACATGTATGTTTCTGTTTATTTACGTCGTTGATTTCCAACTTTCGGAAAAAGATTTTGATGTACTCTTTTCAAACAATGCAAGTCTGTGTTACAAACAATGAGCGAAGAGTGCTTAGTTCAGATTTTTATTTGTACTCAATTTATTAACTTTTCTATTCTTTTCTTTCGTGTTTCACTTTACTGTATATGAAACTACATATTTCAAAGTTTTTCAAATTTCCTAATATTTTTGTGGACATATTTCAGGAGTTAAAATTTTACCTGACTGTTTGAAATACCATATATTTCTGAATAAAACATGAAAATCTCAGTAAGCTAATTTTGTTTATTTTTATTTCGCTCATCAATTTAGTTATAGTTCATATTAATTTGTTCAATTTTCATTTTATGATTGATAAAAAATGGCCGCCCCCGCCCCGATAGTGGTGATGCAAGTTGCGTTGGGGCCATGGTTCTTTACTTTTCAGTTTGTAATTTTTTGTTGAACTTATTGAACATCAATAATGATCATAAATCTCTGTGTTACACTCTGCATTGTCGCTACCAATTTATTGTGGGCTGAACTGTGTCCTTTGAAAAGACACGATAAATAAAATACTTAATTTTGCTTAAAACGGCAATTTGCATGAGTTTAAAAGTATTATCTGAACTTAAGACAATGAGAGAAATTTGCAGGTTCAGTACATGTGCAGATGTTTAATATTACACACAGTAGACCGAGGACTTTCCTCGCTGAAAGAAATGAGAATTGTGATTGGAAAATAATGCTCGTGATAGTATCTTTGTATCTAAAAATTAAACCGCAAGTTGCATGAAAAGCAATACCATCTTTTTTGCTTCGAGAATGAGTCTTTTTTCGTCACTTTACCAGAGGCTATACAGGCGCTTTACAGCAATAAAATTACAGGCGCATTTGTCAAAGTGCTCGCACGGGTACTGTACCTAGCTACTGTGGATTTGAACATGTTAAACACACTTGTCTTCTTTCTGAAAAATTAATGCTACTTCAGAGTTGAGACCTTTTTAAATCAAACTTTATTATATTTAAGATTGTCATAAAGATGTCCAGACTGAAGGGATGAGGAATGCTGCTGTTGAGATTGATTGCATTTGATAGAGGCTGCAAACAAATGGCTGTTTTAAATCTAACATGGCTTTCAAAATAGCTTTAATCAAATTTTCCCAATTTTGCATCTAAAGAGCAAAGTTTTTAAACATTTTTTGCAGGGAATGGATTGCTAAGAAATTTATCTTGCAATTTCTAAAAGTATCATGACCAGGAACATGAGAATTCTTAAATAAGAATCAAAATTTCAACAAAATTAGAAGTTTTTCCTATGCAGCCTAACACTAATGATCCCTTCATTGATCAGTGATCAGAAACATGTTCCAAATTTGGAAACCCTACAATTTCAATACGGTTGTACTTGGAGAGGTCATTTATCTTTCATTACAGCCAAAGGGGATTAAAGAAACTTTTGACCCTTTCTGTAATTTAAAAAAAAGAAGGGAATACATATAATTGATCTTTCTTTAAATATGATTGAAACCAATGCCCAACTCATCAAATTTTTGCACAATAATTGTCAAACCACATTTCCATCCTTACAGAAGGTGGAAACCCATTTCCGAACATGGAAACATGGAATATTCCAAGAGGTTTCAAAATTCATATCTTGTATGTTGTTATGATATATTATTATTTATGTTAATTCAGAAATTAACATAAAGGTTAAAATTATTACATTAATAATAACAATACAGGCCTAAGCCTCCATGTGTGAAAGAAAAGGAGGAAAATAGCAACCCCCTCAAAGTGGTATTTTCAAATTAAAACCTTAAGCTTGATGCACCTATCAATTTAATGCCCCACCCAATATACAGTACCGCGAACAAGGTGCGTCATTGCACGACCTGCGCCACGAAAGTGGTGTATTTTGAAGCACCCCTTAGTCACACAAATGACTAACATCTTGTCTCAAAATGACTGTACCTGCATCACAAAAGTGGCACACATTTCAGTGTAATTGACGCACACCAGTCACAAAAGTGGCACACATTTCAGTGTAATTGACGCACACACAGTCACAAAAGTGGCACACATTTCAGTGTAATTGACGCACACCAGTCACAAAAGTGGCACACATTTCAGTGTAATTGACGCGCACCAGTCACAAAAAGTGGCACACATTTCAGTGTAATTGACGCACACCAGTCACAAAAGTGGCACACATTTCAGTGTAATTGACGCACACCAGTCACAAAAGTGGCACACATTTCAGTGTAATTGACGCACACCAGTCACAAAAGTGGCACACATTTCAGTGTAATTGACGCACACCAGTCACAAAAGTGGCACACATTTCAGTGTAATTGACGCACACCAGTCACAAAAGTGACGGTCATCACATTGACGCACATATTGAAGCACCAAAACAAAATAATAAGATTTTAGATTTAATGGAAGGAAAAGACGACATCAGCTCAGTATTCAAGAATCTCCTTCAATGGGCTCTGGCAAATGCACCAGAATTAAAGTTCATCTCATAAGTACTGGTCATTTATTGATAAAGGATTAATTGAAACTACTGGTTTCAATTTATTTTGTGATATAAACAATTCTGGAAAATTTGGACCATCTATGAATCTGTTAATAATCAAAACCACTCATATTTCTGGTGTTGCATTCCAGTTTTTCATTCAGCAACTCGCTGAATAAAGCCATGCTTTGTGCCAGCTTGCAAAATATACCAAGCACATGCATGAATTCTGCACATTAAAAAGTAAAATTAGTTTGGACAGAGATACATTTTGCGTCAAAATCTTAAAAAAGCAATAGAATCTTTAAAAGTGTTATCATTGGCCTCCACAAATTGTACATTTAATCACATGCAACAGATTTAGCAAGTGACCCACACTGACACACCCATATATTAAAATGACCGACATCTTTGGTAAAATGACTCACCTGACAGTCTCATTTATGTGACTGACATCTTAAGTGAAATGATGAACATGTGAGTCACATTTTACTTTGCAATGACCCACCTTTGACTCACCTTGCTGGGGGTATAGGGCTCACCCAAAATAAAATTTATAGAGGCACTTATTATTATACTATCTATAGTCAATGGGAGAAAACACAATTTGTTGTGATTTCAACCAGAATTGCACATACCTTAACTACAAACTCTCAGAAATCAAATTATTGTCCGATTTGTCATGACATTTCAGCAAAGAAAAGATTTCCATTTCCCAGAATGGCTGAAAATGAGGAAAAAACGTCACGCTATGAAATTACCTATTACGGGAAAAAGACATTTTCGCGTAATAGGTACTTTCATAGTGTAACGTTTAAGGCCTAATTTTTCCACAAAAATACCTCATTTTCAGCCATTCCAGGTTTCAGGATTTTTTTTCTTTTGCGGAAAATGAAATATAATGACAAATCTGACAATTATTAGACTTCTGGGAGTTTTTGGTTAAGGACTTGAAGTATAAGCAATTTTTGTTGAAATCATGAAAAATCGTGTTTAACTTCTACTGACCGATAGTGCCCCTATTGATTTTTACTTCGGGTGAACCCTATACAGGTGGGACATTCAATTGATAGGTGCACTTTTTCTTCCAGATAACTTTAATTCTGAAGGCTTCGGCACTGAGAAGAGTGTATGCTAACTAGTCAGAACAACCAGGGATCTGCTCCCTGACAAGACAAAGACATTTAAAAGCCAAGACAGAAGGGGCTGAGACAGTTGACTAAGGGAAAATATTCCAATCATGGGCGGTGCGGAGAGATGTCAGTGGCTACAAGATTGTTGTGCATCTTGAAAAACATAGGCTAACTGTCCACAAATAACATTATATAAATGAAACTTTAGTCTAATGCACCACCAACAAATAGGCCTAGGCTTATGTGTTGTTGCTCACTAACAAACTAGGCCTAACTCAACTGTCGTGGTTATCAGAAAATAATATCAGTAGCCTATCACCTTTTCGCATAATTATTAATTATGAATATAAAGATAAAATTAGCGCATTACCTACTGGGGATTTCCCCACGTTAAGCAAGTCCTTTAACAGTTGCGAAGCATCGTTGGAATTCGGTGCCGAATTTTCCTTTCCTTGTTCAAACGAAGAGTTCATTCTACGACAGCACTAATAACTGATATACTGGTTTACCAAGCTTTGTCAGAAATTGGAAAAATATTAGTGTTTAAAATACAAAATGTTCAACAAAGTCCACTCTCCAGAGGAATCTGTGCATGCCAGCGGCGTGTTGTTCGGATGTTTGGCAAAATGAAGAAAAAGTTCGGGAGTTAAAGGTCGAAAATGAATTCAGTTCTAATTCAGCCGTTTACAGGTTTTTGTAGAAAATAAATCTCCCATTAAGATTACATTTTGACAATATATCTAAGAACCTGGGGTATAATTTAATAATCTTAATAGATTTATATCATATTTTATTCCAATTATATTTTATTGATTACTTACAATTTTTTTCTACCTTCTATTTTCTGAACGAGGCAGTCTAGCCTAAATGACTGAAAGGAGGGAATTTCCATTTCCTTGACGCTGACGTGACTGTACGACTGTACTGTCTAACGAATGTAGTTCATGCATAGTTATGTACAGTATACATACTACTAGGCCTAAGTTACTGTTATTACTGGAGTCCTTGACAGTGGAGAATGTATGACACCATTCCTTAGTTATGCTCCATTACAAATATGAAGAACAGACACTGGAATAATTGTGAATTTTTTGTTATACCAGAATTTGAGAAAGAAGTTTGATTATCAACGTGGCTGGCCGTGGTGCACATTCCATCGATAGTGAAAGCTCGATAGAAATGTTGCAAAGAAAAGTAGGTTATCTTTCTTAAGGCCTAAAATGAAGGCCCCTTACATTGATAATAGCTTAATTAGGTTTATATTATAGGCCTAAATGTTTAATCTTCATGCTCCCTTCACTTGGCACTTTATAAAATCCAAGGACATTGTGTTCAACATACCGAACAGTGGTACACAGAAAATCAACGAGTGAGCTTCTGTAACTTAAGTTTAACTAACGTTACTAATCAGGACTTTTATTAAATAAATGTTTGGCGTGAATTATGAATTGTAATATTTATTTATGATACCTTTTGATAATTACATTGTTCTATGTTCTTGTTTCTCAAAGAACTTTTTCTTTAAAAGAAATCTAAGAATGGGAAGACCAATATAAATAAAAATTACATTTTTTTTCTCAGAGAAAATCAGAGATGGATAAACACAATACTGAGGGTTGTGACACACCAGATATAATGGAAGATTACTGCCCTCCTGATCAAGGATGGTGTGAATCACTTCAAAAGAAGAAGAAACTCAAGCCATCAAAGAGACTCAAGGATTCTGTTTTTGAGGAGTGGGACTGGGAGAGATGCAAAGCTGGCTTTGATGAGGAGGTTATCATCAAGGAAAAAGCTGTCTCTAATCCAACTAAGAAAAGAGGAGCCAAGAGGCTGTTTGCTTCAAGATTTTCAAAGGGTTTGTATTAAAGCTAAGTTTGTTTCATGGGGTACAGATGGAAAATTTTCTTAGGGAAAGGGAGCATGATTTGCCAAAATACAATTTTGTGATTCGTTAAATCTAAGTAGGTCCAAGTACAAAACGCAGCAACTCACCAGCAGATTTTGCTTTTTAGTTGCTAAGCAGGGCTTTGTTGTATCTGCTTTGTGTTTAGCATGGTCTTAATTTTGGTTTCTTGATATTTTTTACAAAAGTTCATAAAACAAATGCAGCACAAGAATGTCACATGACACTTGACAGTGATCTTTGATCTAATGAGTGATAAAATCACAGAGAAAAAAATACAAAATATTTTTTTTTTAATCTGAGGTTTGTATTCAACCAAGATTTCTTTTATGGGCAATAAGCTCAAGAGGGGGGAAAGTGATTTTCCCAAATATGATTATCTAATTCTTGCAAAATTTTGCCTTTTTAATCTTAGTATAAAACTTAGCAACTCACCAGCAAATTGTGCAAAACAATGCTTTGTTTATCTGCTTTATCTTTATCATGATCTAAATTTGGTGGTTACTTGATCCTTTTTACAGAAATTACTAAATATGACACAGGAGTGTTTAAGCTGTAATGTGGTTGCATTACTCACATTGACTCAAATTGACCCTCATAAATAGTTAATAATTTGGAATAACCTTTTGATTGGTTTATCCCCCTGACACATCCTATTTAAACCATCCAGCCTGGTACTTAACATATTTTTGGTATTGGTACGCAACATGCATGACCACAAGAGTAATTAGGAACAGACAGTATTCTGACTGTCTCGGCCTGTACTAGGTTTGTGGGTTGGGACATGATAATAGTACTAATTTGTCCCATTAATCATGTTAATCTTTGTATTATTTTACTGTGTTTTGATGATGAATAAATGTATACAACTAGCTGTAAATAGAGCAGAGTTGGATTGGGATTCAGAGAGAGAAGAAGTCTCATGTAGCTCAAAATATATTCTACTTAATCCCAATATTGCTGTGTTATAGTATTTTCAGTATTTGTTAATTAAATATGTGTTTCGAGACTGCCTCAAAGACTCGGCGACGCTACAAAGCCATCTGATGATCTACAGTCTTCTTACTTCTGTTAGACCCGAGAGATGGTCCATTAGGAAATTGAAAATTGTAACATCAAACACTTCACAATATTTCAGACTTTCTTATTTCTTTTCAACTTAATAAACTTGAGTAATGAATGGTCAATAAAATTGCATTGAATGGAGATTTGATTCCTGTTCCTTAAAATAACATAACATAATAAGATTACAGGCTAAAAAGGGTTAGTCACCCCATAAAAAGCCCAAACTAACACCACCACCACCACAAAAAAAAAAAATCAAAAAAAAAATCAAAGACGCCCAGACTTAGTAAAGAACTTATCAACATTGACTTTGAAATTATGAACAGATTTGGAGCTAACTACCCACTCAGGCAAACCATTCCACTTATTAACAACTCTTTGCAAATAGCTAAAATGCCGAATATCTATCCATGAGAACTCTTTGGTCAACTTCAAACTGTTACCACGTGTCACATGAGGATTTGCTCAAATATGCAAGAAATAACAGGAAGTCAAAGCATCACTACCAGATGGGAACTTAAAAAACCTGAATCATATTGCCACATACTCTTCTTAACTCAAGCATGGTCAAACCAAGAATTTGCAACCTAGATTTATAAGAGAGAATCCTTACCTCGGGAATAAGTCGAGTGGCTCTTTGCTGAACCTGCTCCAAAATGAACTTATCCTTCTCATCAAAGGGACTCCAAGCCTGAATAGCATACTCAAGGTGGGGCCTGACTAACTGCTTTAGTCAAGTAAATTTAATTTAAAGTAAATTTATTCTTGTTTGTGTAACAATAATAAGCAAGATTGTTTTGCTTCATTCTTTGTTTATACTTTAGGGCTAGAGAGAACCTCAAGCTCTGCATCATGTGACAAAGACGTGGATATTGACTGGGAATCCAGCAGCAGTGATGCCTCTGATCTAGAATCATTGCCAGAAAAGGTCATTGACCCCAGTGATCTCCTGGTAGGTGGAAGAATAAGGCGGAGGAGTATTACAAATCAGGGTCAACAACAGAAGAACGACTCTAATTGGTTAAAAAAGACCTTTGGATGTCAAGTCAGGAATGCCGTGGAAAATTGGATGAAAAGACCATCAAGTTCCCAATTATCCAACAATTCTCAGGTATAGGATTTTGAAATAGATTTACTTGATGTGCCTGTTCTGGAGTTAATTGCATACATTTTGAAAGTTTCGTTGCATGGGAATTTAGTTTTTGGTGAGCATGCGAAGAAGATTTTATCTGGCCGGCCGTCTGGCCATCCACAGTTTATCCTGAGATTTCTTTAAAAATGTCAAAAGTTTTGAGAATTTTACAGAAAATGTCAAAATTTCTGCAGATATCCTTATGGAAGGTTAGAATTTCCTTACAAAATTTTAAAGTTTTTTAGAGACACTTAAGACAGATTGAAGATTAGTTTCCTTAAAAAGTCTACAAAACATTTGACATTCCTTGGAAGATATCTGTAAAAGGATATAATTTTCCATTTTCTTCAATGATTGTCAAGCGTCTCTCTCGTAGCACTGGAGATTTAAAATCCTTAAAATTATTCAAAATATTTGGGCACCAATGGTTGTATCAGGCATGATTATCAAACTATGCTTTTATTATTGTGGTCATTTGCATAAAGCTGCTACAGTATATGAACTGACCAGACTTTCTAATTTAACATGCTCAGTCAGGGAGTGTGACAGGATGTGACTGCATATGGACATAGGGAGGGATGCCATGTGGGACGTGGATAGGGGCCATGCAGGACATATGATATAATATATACCATGTGGTATACACCAAGGGCTATATCAGGCATAATTGTTTGACTCTGCCATTTTTTCTTATTCAACAAGTCATTTGCATGTAAGTTATTATATGAACTGACACTTTCATACATAGGATGAGACTTCTTATGGAGCATATGGGATGTCATGTGGGACATGGGATGGGATTCCATGTGTGACATGGGGTGGGATGCCATGTGGAACAGGGTGGAATGCCATGTAGGATATATGGTGGAATCCCATGCAGGACATAGGGTGGAATGCCATGGGATGGGATGTCATGTGGGACATGGGGCCCTACCCCATTTCAACAAGTCATTTACATATAAGTTATATGAACTAACACTTTCATACATAGTATGCTCAATTAGGGACTGTGATAGCTAGGATGAGACTTCTTATGGAGCCTATGGGATGTCATGTGAGACATGGGGTGGGATGCCATGTGGGACATGGGGTGGAATGACATGTGGAACGGGCTGGAATACCATGTGGACATGGGGTGGAATGCCACAAGTAACACAGAGTGTGACATAGCTTGGGATGCCATGTATGACACATGATAGGAGGCTATGTGGGATGTAAGGAAGGAGGCCATGGGGCATGGGATATGATGCCATGTGGGACATAAAGTAGGATGTCTTTGGGACATTGGGAGGGATACCATGTGGAACATATGGTGGGATCCAATATGGGGCATAAGGTGGGATGCCATGTGAAACATCAGGTGGGAAGCCACTGATGCGGGACATAAGGTGGGATGCCATGGGGGACATAGAGAGAGATGTCATATAGGACACAGGGAGGGATGCCATGTGGGACATAGGGAGGGATGTCATATGGTACAAATGGTTGGATTATGTGGGACATACATGTAGGGTGGGAACCATGTGGGACATGGGATGTCATGTGGGACATGGGATGCCATGTGGGACATGGGATGCCATGTGGGACATGGGATGCCATGTGGGACATGGGATGCCATGTGGGACATGGGATGCCATGTGGGACATGGGATGTCATGTGGGACATGGGATGCCATGTGGGACATGGGATGCCATGTGGGACATGGGATGCCAAGTGGGACATGGGATGCCATGTGGGACATGGGATGCCATGTGGGACATGGGATGCCATGTGGGACATGGGATGCCATGCGGGACATGGGATGCCATGTGGGACATGGGATGCCATGTGGGACATGGGATGCCATGAGGGACATGGGATGCCATGTGGGACATGGGATGCCATGTGGGACATGGGATGCCATGTGGGACATGGGATGCCATGTGGGGCATGGGATGCCATGTGGGACATGGGATGCCATGTGGGACATGGGATGCCATGTGGGACATGGGATGCCATGTGGGACATGGGATGCCATGTGGGACATGGGATGCCATGTGGGACATGGGATGCCATGTGGGACATGGGATGCCATGTGGGACATGGGATGCCATGTGGGACATTTACTGTTCTAGTTCTTTAAAGCAAGGAGATAGTACCAAAATCAAATGCATTGAAAATGTCAGATGCAACTTTCAGTTAGCGCTTATGTTATTTCAATCAATTTCTACACGTGTTTAATTTGTCTCTTGTAAGGTTGGCAGTAGCTAACAACTGCACCTACAATTCACACAGCTACACACTTCAAAACTAACTACTTCCTTTATCTATAATCCCAAATTATTTTACATATGTTATCATAGTTTGTTCAATGGGAAAATCTTACTATATATCTTTTCTTTCAGTTTGCTTTTTAAAGGTAGAATGAAGTATTCGCGACCTTTAAAAGCAATTTTATTTTGATGATGAAACTACTTTTCTGCTATGTATAACTATTTAAAAGATTACTTTTAGATTTTAGATTTATCTAGCTTGTGTGGTGCAGGCCTGGCAATATGAGAAAAAGATTTATAGAAGTCAAAGAAAAATTGACTAGTGTAGGGAGTGTTCTATGCAGGAGGTATGCCAGTCACTTTCTTGACAATTGTTAATGTGTTATACTGAAAAGGAATTCCAACAATTTTAACAGTGGGAGAAAATTGTGTTCATTATTTTTTCTAGATGCTCAAACCTTGCAACTTCAGTAGATTCTGTACTTATATTCTAACATACAGTGGTATAAAGCAATGTACCAGAATTTGGTAGAATATCTTACAAAAATATCATATATATCATAATATCATAAAAAAAATGCTTTGGGAGATTGCATGTAAGTAATGTCACTTTATATAATCTGGAACAAGTAATTTCAACATATGGAAACTTGAACATCATCTTAATTTATTTATTTATTTGATATCGGCAGCCGGCCATAACATACAAATTCACATTGTGGAGCGTATAACAAATGTTATATACATCAATTACTTACTTCTTTACTGTTTTATGAGCTCTTCTCGTCTTTCCACTGCATGTCTGATAAATTATCAGCATACTCAATATTCTCTATACATGTGAGATAAAATTATAAAATAAACAGTTGTGAGCAAGGCCAGGAAGGAAATTTGTCTCAAGTCATTGTAACTGAGAGATGCAGTGGCTCAGTGGTTAAGGAGTCATGCTCATATTCGAACAGTACCGGGTTCGATTCCTGTCGCGATGGCTGCATTGTGTCCATGAGCAAGACACTTTACTCTACTTTCTTCAGTCCACTTAGCTGAGAAAATGAGTACCAGCACTGTTGGGGACTTAATCTGCAATGGACTGGCATCCCATCCAGGGGGAGTTGTGTACTCTGATCCGCTTGCGCCACGAAAACCAGGGATAAGCACTGGCTCTATGAGCCTAATGACTTGATGGAATTAGCTTCTTCTTCTTCATTGTAACTTGAGCAAATTGCTAAAAAATGGTATTCATTTTTCAACACTTCATCTTAATGGAGTAAGGTTCTTGAATACTTTCTTCACCATCTTGTTTCTTTTATTTTCTCTATGTATACAGTTACATGAACACACTTGATAAACTTAAACTCCTTCAAGGCTAACATCGTATTTCTTCTGTTGATGATTTACCACATCCATTCTTTTTCTTGCAGGCTCCAGAATTAGATATAAGTGGGTATGACTCATCAGATGAGAGCAATCATGTTCCTGATCTCCAACAGGTGAGAAACACAAGAGTATTCTTAACATTTATTTTGAAAATGTCCAAACCACCAAAACTTGGCTATCTATTCCTGGTATCCTCATATAAGTTTGCTGTAAAGGACTGAAGCAATTCCTCACTTCATTAGCACTGCTGCATACAGAGGTAAATTATAGACCAGTACACGCAATGTAAATGTAACCAGAGAGTTGTGGTGTATATTTATATTGCTAAAGTGTAAATGAACTCATGGAGAGGTAACAGAAACAAGGTTGGAATAAGTGCAAAATCAAAATACATACAAATCAAACGATTAACTCATGCGAGTTGGCTGACTTGATGAAGCCAAAGTGATTTTAATTCTTTTTCTTCCTCTAAAGAAACTGTTACCTGCACGCGAGGTTGCTTCTCCTTCTCAGTCGCTTTCCATTGCATCGTACAATCCCAGCACTCAGAGAAGGAGGAAGGAAGTCCAATCACAGGCAGCCAGTGGATCAAGAAGCTCAAGATGGGCTCACCAGACAAAATGGCTGCCGAATTAAGTGACCTTAGAGATTCTGCTAAGAAGAAACCTCGTTTTGTGAGGTAAATGTTTTGTTTCTCTATTGCTTTCCGTGGTTTCATTGAATATCAAACAATTGAAACATGTTATCTGTTCCATATGTGTTCTTTCCTAAATTTCATTATTTTGAGTTGAAGGATTATTATTTAATTTCTTGTGATTTATGTTTTTATTTTATCACAGTATTGAATTTATGATTTGCATATTACTGTAGAAAATATGCAAAAGAGTTGTGAAAAGTGGTGCTCTTCAACATCAAAATAATACCAGAGCTTAATTTAGAAATATACAAATTTAGGGAGAAAATTACTTTAGTATTCCCCAAAAAAGGAAACAAACTGGAGAAAAAGCCTTGACCCCTTGATTTGCATCTAGCTTACAGGAATTGAAGGGGAAAAATTGAAGGTAGAAAATATTAAAATAAAGGATCTTTTATCTAAAAGAGTGGAACTGGTTTCATTTACTCAAGATCTCTTCCAAGGGGAATCCACATAGATATTGACAGTTATGCACCACCAACAGCAAAATTTGTTTTGCAGTGATAAAATTTGATCATTTGCCTTTTTAAAGTCATTGAGTTCAGTAGTTATTTATGTGTCAAAAAGTTCTTCAACTTTACAAAATTCTTATTCTAAAAACAAAACATAGTAGCAAAAATGCTGCAATTAGTTTCAATTATATCTGAAACTCATGAAATGAAAGAAAATATGCAAGAAAAGAATTCAATATCTGTAAGCAACTAATAAGAAATTAATAGAAATTTGCTCCCATTTTTTTTTTTTTTAATGCACTATGCTTTGTCAGTGGCAAAAAAAAGGTCTACTCTTTTTTACACCATACAAAAATTGCATTTTGGGTCATTATTCCAGCAATGGATTGGCTGAAAGGTTGCAGAGACTCATCAACAGAGAGAAGTCGGACATTGCATTTTGGCATCATCAGCAGCCACAGGATTTAGAAAATAAACTTGAAGGTAAAATGTAATATTCACTTGTGTATGATAATGATGATGTTTGTAACTTGTGTGTGATGATAATTTTAATTTGCATTTAATGATATATATGCATTTGATGTTTTCACATTCCATGTAATTTTGAATGGTTCATGTTTCATCATTGCAGTAAATACTTGCATAATTAATTTGTTAATGAAAATAATTTTTCTTATTTCGTTTATGATAAATATTTTGAACTATCGTAGCTTTTTGTCTGCTTTTTTTGTTTCCTTTTTGAAATTTTCTAAATATGAATCACTAAGAAATTACCAAAAAGAAAAATCTTCCAAGAAATTATTTCTTAACTTAATTTTCACGTGAAGGAAAGACGCTTATTGTCCGGGTGGAAACAGTCCGCATGTGTAAAGGTCTGTACGTTACGCAATGTACAGACCTTACAAAAATGCTATAGAGAGTGTAAGGTGACAGAAACACCTCAAAGGATGCATTGGATGCAAGTCGAATTTGCGAAACACTTGAAGACCAAGACGTCAGCAAAACCACTTCTGCATCAACAGAAAAAGAGATCTTGGAGAAAGCTACTACAAAGTGGATCCTCTTTCAAAAGAGGACCGCTGATGAGGTTAACCTGCTGCAGGGCGTGGTCTTGAAGATTCATCCTCCATGGTAAGGTTGTAGATTCTGTTAAACATTTAGACATTCAAGTGAAGAATTTACTTTCTATTGATGTAACTCCTTGAACCTTTAATCTTTTATGCATTTCATCACCTATTACTTTATTCTCTGAAGGTTACCTCTTAATCTTCAAGAAAATTAAGAAAAACAAAGAAATAGATTTAAAATGTTGATATATCTCACTCTTTACAACTGATTATTCATTCACCACTAACGGCTTAATCTGCTCCAATTTGCTGTGCTTTCATGCTTTGTAAATTTGTTCTTTCCGTAGATGTATTATTTGCTCTTTTAATGTGGAAAGCTGTGTCCATGAACCCTAAACTGTTCATGCACATCTTTCATATTTAAAATAAAGAGAACAATTTTTAAAGGCAGTGCAATATTTTCTTTAAAAAGTAAAACTATAAAACCAGTTAACTGCTCAAATTAGCGAGATAATGAAAAAGGTAGAATAATTTTCTATGATGGATGCATATTCATTAGGGTCTGTCTATTTGCAATCTCCTCGAGCTGGTTTTGTGATTGTTGTTGAATGTGATAGGTTCTGAATATGCATGTTTGATAAAGCCATAGTGCTTAGTTCTCAGTGTTGTAATGTTAGGAATATGGCCAGGAATATTACCTTAATTCATATGCAACTGAGAAATTAACGTTTAAATTAAAAAGAATTTTCATATGTATGAAAATCCTTCTCATTGTAAGTATCAACATTTAAATTGAAGCATTAAAGATTATCCAGCCTAAAATGTGATCAAATTTTGAGGTGATTGCAACTTCAAACTCATGGCATTTAATATGATCATGACCTGCCTCTGCAGCCTATTGTTTGAGGTGATTGCAACTTCAAACTCATGGCATTTAATATGATCATGACCTGCCTCTGCAGCCTATTGTTTGAGGTGATTGCAACTTCAAACTCATGGCATTTAATATGATCATGACCTGTCTCTGCAGCCTATTGTTTGAGGTGATTGCAACTTTAAACTCTGGCATGGCATTTAATATGATTATGACCTGTCTCTGCAGCCTATTGTTTGAGGTGATTGCAACTTTAAACTCTGGCATGGCATTTAATATGATCATGACCTGTCTCTGCAGCCTATTGTTTGAGGTGATTGCAACTTCAAACTCATGGCATTTAATATGATTATGACCTGTCTCTGCAGCCTATTGTTTGAGGTGATTGCAACTTCAAACTCATGGCATTTAATGTGATCATGACCTGTCTCTGCAGCCTATTGTTTGAGGTGATTGCAACTTCAAACTCATGGCATTTGATATGATCATGACCTGCCTCTGCAGCCTATTGTTTGAGGTGATTGCAACTTCAAACTCATGGCATTTGATATGATCATGACCTGCCTCTGCAGCCTATTGTTTGAGGTGATTGCAACTTCAAACTCATGGCATTTAATATGATCATGACCTGCCTCTGCAGCCTATTGTTTGAGGTGATTGCAACTTCAAACTCATGGCATTTAATGTGATCATGACCTGCCTCTGCAGCCTATTGTTAGACGTGATTGCAACTTCAAACTCATGGCATTTAATATGATCATGACCTGCCTCTGCAGCCTATTGTTTGAGGTGATTGCAACTTCAAACTCATGGCATTTGATATGATAATGACCTGCCTCTGCAGCCTATTGTTTGAGGTGATTGCAACTTCAAACTCATGGCATTTAATGTGATCATGACCTGCCTCTGCAGCCTATTGTTTGAGGTGATTGCAACTTCAAACTCATGGCATTTAATATGATCATGACCTGCCTCTGCAGCCTATTGTTTGAGGTGATTGCAACTTCAAACTCATGGCATTTAATATGATCATGACCTGCCTCTGCAGCCTATTGTTAGAGGTGATTGCAACTTCAAACTCATGGCATTTAATATGATCATGACCTGCCTCTGCAGCCTATTGTTTGAGGTGATTGCAACTTCAAACTCATGGCATTTAATATGATCATGACCTGCCTCTGCAGCCTATTGTTTGAGGTGATTGCAACTTCAAACTCATGGCATTTAATATGATCATGACCTGCCTCTGCAGCCTATTGTTTGAGGTGATTGCAACTTCAAACTCATGGCATTTAATATGATCATGACCTGCCTCTGCAGCCTATTGTTTGAGGTGATTGCAACTTCAAACTCATGGCATTTAATATGATCATGACCTGCCTCTGCAGCCTATTGTTAGAGGTGATTGCAACTTCAAACTCATGGCATTTAATATGATCATGACCTGCCTCTGCAGCCTATTGTTTGAGGTGATTGCAACTTCAAACTCATGGCATTTAATATGATCATGACCTGCCTCTGCAGCCTATTGTTTGAGGTGATTGCAACTTCAAACTCATGGCATTTAATATGATCATGACCTGCCTCTGCAGCCTATTGTTTGAGGTGATTGCAACTTCAAACTCATGGCATTTAATATGATCATGACCTGCCTCTGCAGCCTATTGTTTGAGGTGATTGCAACTTCAAACTCATGGCATTTAATATGATCATGACCTGCCTCTGCAGCCTATTGTTAGAGGTGATTGCAACTTCAAACTCATGGCATTTAATATGATCATGACCTGCCTCTGCAGCCTATTGTTAGAGGTGATTGCAACTTCAAACTCATGGCATTTAATATGATCATGACCTGCCTCTGCAGCCTATTGTTAGAGGTGATTGCAACTTCAAACTCATGGCATTTAATATGATCATGACCTGCCTCTGCAGCCTATTGTTAGAGGTGATTGCAACTTCAAACTCATGGCATTTAATATGATCATGACCTGCCTTTGCAGCCTATTGTTTGAGGTGATTGCAACTTCAAACTCATGGCATTTAATGTGATCATGACCTGTCTCTGCAGCCTATTGTTTGAGGTGATTGCAACTTCAAACTCATGGCATTTAATATGATCATGACCTGCCTCTGCAGCCTATTGTTAGAGGTGATTGCAACTTCAAACTCATGGCATTTAATATGATCATGACCTGTCTCTGCAGCCTATTGTTTGAGGTGATTGCAACTTCAAACTCATGGCATTTAATATGATCATGACCTGCCTCTGCAGCCTATTGTTTGAGGTGATTGCAACTTCAAACTCATGGCATTTAATGTGATCATGACCTGCCTCTGCAGCCTATTGTTAGAGGTGATTGCAACTTCAAACTCATGGCATTTAATATGATCATGACCTGCCTCTGCAGCCTATTGTTAGAGGTGATTGCAACTTCAAACTCATGGCATTTAATATGATCATGACCTGCCTCTGCAGCCTATTGTTTGAGGTGATTGCAACTTCAAACTCATGGCATTTAATATGATCATGACCTGCCTCTGCAGCCTATTGTTTGAGGTGATTGCAACTTCAAACTCATGGCATTTAATATGATCATGACCTGCCTCTGCAGCCTATTGTTTGAGGTGATTGCAACTTCAAACTCATGGCATTTAATATGATCATGACCTGCCTCTGCAGCCTATTGTTAGAGGTGATTGCAACTTCAAACTCATGGCATTTAATATGATCATGACCTGCCTCTGCAGCCTATTGTTAGAGGTGATTGCAACTTCAAACTCATGGCATTTAATATGATCATGACCTGCCTCTGCAGCCTATTGTTAGAGGTGATTGCAACTTCAAACTCATGGCATTTAATATGATCATGACCTGCCTCTGCAGCCTATTGTTAGAGGTGATTGCAACTTCAAACTCATGGCATTTAATATGATCATGACCTGCCTTTGCAGCCTATTGTTTGAGGTGATTGCAACTTCAAACTCATGGCATTTAATGTGATCATGACCTGTCTCTGCAGCCTATTGTTTGAGGTGATTGCAACTTCAAACTCATGGCATTTAATATGATCATGACCTGCCTCTGCAGCCTATTGTTAGAGGTGATTGCAACTTCAAACTCATGGCATTTAATATGATCATGACCTGTCTCTGCAGCCTATTGTTTGAGGTGATTGCAACTTCAAACTCATGGCATTTAATATGATCATGACCTGCCTCTGCAGCCTATTGTTTGAGGTGATTGCAACTTCAAACTCATGGCATTTAATGTGATCATGACCTGCCTCTGCAGCCTATTGTTAGAGGTGATTGCAACTTCAAACTCATGGCATTTAATATGATCATGACCTGCCTCTGCAGCCTATTGTTAGAGGTGATTGCAACTTCAAACTCATGGCATTTAATATGATCATGACCTGCCTCTGCAGCCTATTGTTTGAGGTGATTGCAACTGCAAACTCATGGCATTTAATATGATCATGACCTGCCTCTGCAGCCTATTGTTAGAGGTGATTGCAACTTCAAACTCATGGCATTTAATGTGATCATGACCTGTCTCTGCAGCCTATTGTTTGAGGTGATTGCAACTTCAAACTCATGGCATTTAATATGATCATGACCTGCCTCTGCAGCCTATTGTTAGAGGTGATTGCAACTTCAAACTCATGGCATTTAATATGATCATGACCTGTCTCTGCAGCCTATTGTTTGAGGTGATTGCAACTTCAAACTCATGGCATTTAATGTGATCATGACCTGTCTCTGCAGCCTATTGTTAGAGGTGATTGCAACTTCAAACTCATGGCATTTAATATGATCATGACCTGCCTCTGCAGCCTATTGTTTGAGGTGATTGCAACTTCAAACTCATGGCATTTAATGTGATCATGACCTGTCTCTGCAGCCTATTGTTTGAGGTGATTGCAACTTCAAACTCATGGCATTTAATGTGATCATGACCTGCCTCTGCAGCCTATTGTTAGAGGTGATTGCAACTTCAAACTCATGGCATTTAATGTGATCATGACCTGCCTCTGCAGCCTATTGTTTGAGGTGATTGCAACTTCAAACTCATGGCATTTAATGTGATCATGACCTGCCTCTGCAGCCTATTGTTTGAGGTGATTGCAACTTCAAACTCATGGCATTTAATATGATCATGACCTGTCTCTGCAGCCTATTGTTTGAGGTGATTGCAACTTCAAACTCATGGCATTTAATATGATCATGACCTGCCTCTGCAGCCTATTGTTTGAGGTGATTGCAACTTCAAACTCATGGCATTTAATGTGATCATGACCTGCCTCTGCAGCCTATTGTTTGAGGTGATTGCAACTTCAAACTCATGGCATTTGATATGATCATGACCTGCCTCTGCAGCCTATTGTTAGAGGTGATTGCAACTTCAAACTCATGGCATTTAATGTGATCATGACCTGCCTCTGCAGCCTATTGTTAGAGGTGATTGCAACTTCAAACTCATGGCATTTGATATGATCATGACCTGTCTCTGCAGCCTATTGTTTGAGGTGATTGCAACTTCAAACTCATGGCATTTAATATGATCATGACCTGCCTCTGCAGCCTATTGTTAGAGGTGATTGCAACTTCAAACTCATGGCATTTGATATGATCATGACCTGCCTCTGCAGCCTATTGTTTGAGGTGATTGCAACTTCAAACTCATGGCATTTAATATGATCATGACCTGTCTCTGCAGCCTATTGTTTGAGGTGATTGCAACTTCAAACTCATGGCATTTAATATGATCATGACCTGTCTCTGCAGCCTATTGTTTGAGGTGATTGCAACTTCAAACTCATGGCATTTGATATGATCATGACCTGCCTCTGCAGCCTATTGTTTGAGGTGATTGCAACTTCAAACTCATGGCATTTGATATGATCATGACCTGCCTCTGCAGCCTATTGTTTGAGGTGATTGCAACTTCAAACTCATGGCATTTAATATGATCATGACCTGCCTCTGCAGCCTATTGTTAGAGGTGATTGCAACTTCAAACTCATGGCATTTAATATGATCATGACCTGCCTCTGCAGCCTATTGTTAGAGGTGATTGCAACTTCAAACTCATGGCATTTAATATGATCATGACCTGCCTCTGCAGCCTATTGTTAGAGGTGATTGCAACTTCAAACTCATAGCATTTAATATGATCATGACCTGCCTCTGCAGCCTATTGTTAGAGGTGATTGCAACTTCAAACTCATGGCATTTGATATGATCATGACCTGCCTCTGCAGCCTATTGTTAGAGGTGATTGCAACTTCAAACTCATGGCATTTAATGTGATCATGACCTGCCTCTGCAGCCTATTGTAAGAGGTGATTGCAACTTCAAACTCATGGCATTTGATGTGATCATGACCTGCCTCTGCAGCCTATTGTTTGAGGTGATTGCAACTTCAAACTCATGGCATTTAATATGATCATGACCTGCCTCTGCAGCCTATTGTTAGAGGTGATTGCAACTTCAAACTCATGGCATTTAATATGATCATGACCTGCCTCTGCAGCCTATTGTTAGAGGTGATTGCAACTTCAAACTCATGGCATTTAATATGATCATGACCTGCCTCTGCAGCCTATTGTTAGAGGTGATTGCAACTTCAAACTCATGGCATTTAATATGATCATGACCTGTCTCTGCAGCCTATTGTTTGAGGTGATTGCAACTTCAAACTCATGGCATTTAATGTGATCATGACCTGCCTCTGCAGCCTATTGTTTGAGGTGATTGCAACTTCAAACTCATGGCATTTAATGTGATCATGACCTGCCTCTGCAGCCTATTGTTAGAGGTGATTGCAACTTCAAACTCATGGCATTTAATGTGATCATGACCTGCCTCTGCAGCCTATTGTTAGAGGTGATTGCAACTTCAAACTCATGGCATTTAATATGATCATGACCTGCCTCTGCAGCCTATTGTTTGAGGTGATTGCAACTTCAAACTCATGGCATTTAATATGATCATGACCTGTCTCTGCAGCCTATTGTTTGAGGTGATTGCAACTTCAAACTCATGGCATTTGATATGATCATGACCTGCCTCTGCAGCCTATTGTTTGAGGTGATTGCAACTTCAAACTCATGGCATTTGATATGATCATGACCTGCCTCTGCAGCCTATTGTTTGAGGTGATTGCAACTTCAAACTCATGGCATTTAATGTGATCATGACCTGCCTCTGCAGCCTATTGTTTGAGGTGATTGCAACTTCAAACTCATGGCATTTGATATGATCATGACCTGCCTCTGCAGCCTATTGTTTGAGGTGATTGCAACTTCAAACTCATGGCATTTAATATGATCATGACCTGCCTCTGCAGCCTATTGTTTGAGGTGATTGCAACTTCAAACTCATGGCATTTAATATGATCATGACCTGCCTCTGCAGCCTATTGTTAGAGGTGATTGCAACTTCAAACTCATGGCATTTAATGTGATCATGACCTGCCTCTGCAGCCTATTGTTAGAGGTGATTGCAACTTCAAACTCATGGCATTTAATATGATCATGACCTGCCTCTGCAGCCTATTGTTTGAGGTGATTGCAACTTCAAACTCATGGCATTTGATATGATCATGACCTGCCTCTGCAGCCTATTGTTTGAGGTGATTGCAACTTCAAACTCATGGCATTTAATATGATCATGACCTGCCTCTGCAGCCTATTGTTTGAGGTGATTGCAACTTCAAACTCATGGCATTTAATATGATCATGACCTGCCTCTGCAGCCTATTGTTAGAGGTGATTGCAACTTCAAACTCATGGCATTTAATATGATCATGACCTGCCTCTGCAGCCTATTGTTAGAGGTGATTGCAACTTCAAACTCATGGCATTTGATATGATCATGACCTGCCTCTGCAGCCTATTGTTTGAAGTTAACGAAACCAAATTATTCATTTAAAGCAACCAAGGATGTGTTCATACATCCTTGAAGCAACTTACACCCCATGATCGGGAATACAAATTGTAACTATTTATTCCGCCCCCTTTCTGCCATCTCTGCCTTGTTGTACATGTACACCAGCACTGTGGCTACACATATAAGATATACATATGTACATGTCATGTACCTGTTGTGAGCATGTTACTGATGGAAGAGTGTATGTCAATTAACCTTCATGCATATTCAAAATCTACTTTTGTATCCAACAACAATCATGTGACGATCTCAACCACCTCGAGGAGATTGCAAATAGACAGACCCTGTTTATCAAGTCAAGTTTGTCATAGGTACATGAAGCAATATCTTTCCTTAGAAGAGATGGACCATCAATCATTCACACTTAATGCACATTATTACTTAAGGTATTATGATGCACAGCTATTTATCTCCCACTAAGACACCTAACACGGATGAGTGATTTCAATCACAAAAGTGCCTTGATTATTCAGCTCTGGCTTTGTGTAATCTTATACACACAAATAGCCTTGGGCTTCTTGGCTGTGGTGTGCATGGTTGGCAATTAAACAATCATTGTTTGGAGTGGAAACAATACACTGAACAGGAAGTCGGGTTGGTAATTGTCATACCTGAGTTTTCAGGATTAAGTCAGGTGTCGGTGCGGGTAGGCTTAAAGAGAAACATTTCAGCATGTATTGTACAATGGAAATTAGGGGTGTTGCCTCTCTTGTCCAATCAGAATGCAGAATGCAAACTGAGATGTGCATGAATAAAACTTATATATTTCAGATTTAAAAACCAATGCTACGGTGCTATAGATTCTCTGTTGCTTATATGCTGATACATTCAGTATCCAAAGTATGGTAAGTAATATTTCATTCAGCGTGTTGTCTGTGATGGTGATATCTCTGATTCTAAACAGGTTTTATCTGTTGTACCACAAGGTACTGTCTTGGGTCCAATACTTTTCCTTTTATATGTAAATGACATCCCTGATAATATAAACAGCACAGTTAGACTGTTTACTGATGACTGCCTTGTGTACAGAACAATTGATAACCCCTCTGACCAACAAATCCTCCAAGATGATCTTAACAAACTTGAACAATGGCAAAACAAATGGCAAATGAATTTCAACCCCTCTAAATGCTTCATCTTGTCAATTTCCTCTAAGAAATGCTATAAATCACCTGTTTATACCTTATGCAACCAGCCACTAAAACATGTCAACTCCCACCCATAGCTAGGCGTTGAAATTTATAATAAACTTAGATGGGATAAACATATACATAACATAACCAAGAAAGCTAACTCTGTACTTGGCCTATTAAAACGTAACCTCTCAAACTGTCCCACTGACGTTTAATCCACTGCTTATAAAGCTCTAGTCAGGCCAGTACTTGAGTACGCATCTGCAGTCTGGGACCCCCATCACCAGTGCGATGTGGATAAACTTGAATCTATCCAAAGGAGAGCAGCCAGGTTCTGTATGGCAGACTACTCTTATAAATCTAGTGTAAAAAGCATGCTTCATAAATTAGATTGGCCCCTGCTAAAAACAAGAAGATACAACACCCGGCTACATATGCTATATAAAATCAATAACAATCTTGTTGCCATCAATAAAGATGAACTTATCCCCACCGTCAGAACTAATACAAGAAATAATCATGACCTTAATTTCCAGGTTCCCTATGCTAAAAAGAATGTATATAAACACTCTTTCTTCTCTCACACACTAAAGGATTGGAATTCTTTACCCTCAGACATTGTACATGCACCAAGTCTCAACTGTTTTAAAGCTAAACTTACTAACACTTGTATTGCTAACTAGTTTTTTAAAATATTTTTTACTCATACTTTTTACGCTCGGTTGGCGTTCATGTCCTCTTGAAGGATTTTTGCCGACTTAACCGATTCAGATTTAGATTCAAATACACAAAGACTTCTGGAAATATGAGTGGTGATGCAGCGATGTTGGATCATTTTTAAACGTTGAACATGTGGAAGGTAACAATAATCATGCAAGAGGTGCCATTGTGAAATGGGGAATAGGGCCTGAATCTTCTGGATTCTTGAGATTTGACATAGTGTAAAGGTGCCAATTTTCTTTTTCTCTTAGGCCTATACACTTTTTCTTCTCAGTGAAAATTTTAGTGCCCCGCCATGCCTACAGCCCCTGTGATGTCATAGTCTCATAGCATTCACTTCTTTGCAAAGTGTAGAGAAGTTTAAGATTCTGTAACTTTTAATGGAATAATAGAAATGTCTCTAGAAGTACCTCTTTGCAATATGTTTATCATCATGTAAGAATTTAAGAATTGTTATTTAGGTCTCATTGATTTCTTTGAAGGCAAATGCTGACCCTGCCTGGATATTCTGTCCCAGCCATCCTCTGCACTCATTTTGTCCGACCAGTTCATGACAAAGACGCAAGCTTCTCCTCCATGCACACAGAGGGTCCATCTCAGAACATCCACATTGTACCAGAGGAAAAGGTGACATAATGTAGGGCTGTCATCATATGTCCATTATCACTATTTTGTGATACTGCTTTTCCATAATATGCCAACATATTATATTTCACATATAAACTGCATATAAAAACAAAACTTTTGAACAGAATTTTGGAAACATTCCAAATGTATTACATTTAATAGATTATTTGTACCAAATCTGAATCTTTATGCTTCCTTTTGTTAGATCTTAAATTTTATGGACAGATTAAGAGCTGCATGCTGAAAATCCAAGCAGTTTTCCAAGATTAATAATCACAACCTAGATATTGCTATATGTTGATATATCGTGATACTTTTGTACACAATTATCAATATCTGATTTACCCATATCTTTAATCCATCATTTTGTCATCCTGGTTGTTATATGCTTCCTGCTGTCTGTCTAAACTTTAAAACGTGAGAGATGCTTAGTACTCACTTGTGATTGGTGGCTAGGTGTGCATAAGACAGAATTTATGGCAATATCCCTGTATAGTACCATATTCTATAGACCTTTTCAAACCGATCAGCAAATGTGATTTCTTCAGTATCTCAACCAATCAACTGTTGGGTTAATTTTCCCTTTGTAACCCGACCAATCGACTGATTTGTTAATTTTCCTTTTGTAACCCGACCAATCAGCGATTAATTTCCCCATTGTAACCCAACCAATCAACTGTTGGGTTAATTTTCCCTTTGTAACCCAACTAATCAACTGTTGGGTTAATTTTCCCTCTGTAACCCAACCAATCAACTGTTGGATTAATTTTCCCTTTGTAACCCAACCAATCAACTGTTGGGTTAATTTTCCCTTTGTGACACAACCAATCAAGTGTAGGGTTAATTTTCCCTTTGTAATCCAACCAATAAACTGTTGGGTTAATTTTCCCTTTGTAACCCATGCAATCAGCTGCAGTTACATGTATGACTAGCGTTTGAAAGCATTTTTTTCATATGCTTGGTCCCATACCGTGCATGAATTGCGCAGATGGGCAAGAATCCCCCAGTATTTTGATTGGTTGACAATATTTACCCAATATACCATTGGTCCATTATGGACATGTGAATTTCAGTTATGTGACATTTGAATTAGTTTTCTGGAAATTGCAGATTCAGATTTGAAAAAGAATTGAAATTTTGTTTGGTGCTCTTGGTTTCCACAGTGAAGTGGATAAATAAAAAAACTATTTTCCTTTATAACATTCTTTTAGATTTTCAAACCATGCAAACTATTTCCTGACACATCAAGTGATATTCCTTCCCTGCCATTCGACAATGCGAGTCCTGAGATTGGTAGCCTCTATGATGGCAGACATGTTTATGATTCTATTCTGGAAGCTGCAGCCAATCACAGTCCTGCGTGTGACTCAACTTTTGCTGTACGTGCAATTGTGCAGAAGAAGTATAAGAGGTATGGCTGTTTATTGTTTTCTATTGTGGAAGACATAAGATTCATTGCAGTAATTTTTATAAGATTGCTCAACTGCAGAGATGTAGATAGGAGAATGGTTTGATTTGTATTCTTTATATAATTCTCCCTTAGAATATACTTAAACAGTCCGGTCCATGCTCCTGAATGGGAGATTTTTATAATTCTCTTTCCAAATTCAAATTGAAAGAGATACATAACAGTTAAACAGTCCGGTCCATGCTTTTCCCAGAAAATTTGGGAAATTTAATGTAATCTTTAAAAATTAATTTCAGTATTTCTTGAAGAGCAGATTTTAACATTTTAATTACCAGCAAAAGCTCAAATTATACAAAAATATTAATATTAATATCATTTTCAAAGTATACAACTTTAGAATAACAGAATTTGGCAAGCAAAAAAAAAATTAACTGCTCAACTTATTAGCAACAATTCGAATTATAGCCAATGCACATGTCTCGTTCTCCCAATCGGTAGAATTCCCGATCAGGAGCGTGGACCCGACTGTTAAAGAATTAAATCCTTAAAGATGTTAAATGCAAGGTGTGATCACTCGTGCAAACTAGAATATTAGACTCTGTAGAGCACATACCTCCACCTGTTGCAATTCCAACATGCCTATAGTAATTTTAGAGTTCATTTCATCCACATACCCAATATAATCTACCTCAGAAATCCAAGGCCTACAAAGATTCATCCCTAAGTTTTGATCTGTAATGATGCATTCTGAAGACTTGAAGATTATCTTCTGACTGATTTCTTCCAAGGCCGTACCATTGTTTTCAGTTTCATTTAGGCTAAGCATTTATTGTTTGAGTTCCTTTTAGTTAAGATTCACATTCTATCATTTCCCATTCATGGCAGAAACCAATTGTTTTTATTACTTTGATTCCAGAGACCACTTGATTTAATTTTCAATGAATCCAAAATTGTTTGTTGGATTTCTTTTCATGGCATGAATTCATTGTTCACCACATTCCATTGAAAAGTTTAAACTGTGTTTTGACAGACCTACCTTAAACATTCCCACCCCATGATTTCTGCCTTTCCTGTGTACCAATATGTCCCAAATTTAAATCCCTTGCTCCTTAAGCAATGATAAAACCACACATCACATTCAATCTAAATCCAATCATCAGTTCTTGAGATATTGTAATGACAGACAAACTCACCTTAGAATGTCCCTACCCCTCCATTTGTGCCCTTCCCTGATCCAACATGTCTCAAATGTTAATCACTTTTTCTTAAGCGGTAACAAAAGCACACAATAAATTTAATCAAAATCCAACCTCCAGTTCTTGAAATATCTTGATGGCAAACAAACAGAGGCGAAAACAACCTCCGTCCAACTTCGTTGGCGGAGGTAAATAGCATAAATTTGTAAAAAACACGCCTTCACTTTTCATAATGCAAAGTGCGAGAAATTTCTGAGGTAGTTGTTGGGAGTAGACTAAGTATAAATAGCTAGCTAAATCCATCTGAGCCATTAGGCTCATTGAGCCAGTGCTTATCACCGGTTTCCATGATGCAAGCGGATGAGAGTACATTACTCCCCCTGGGCTGGATGCCAGTCCATCGCAGAATAACTCCCCAGCATGCTGGTACTCATTTTACAGCTGAGTGGACTGAAGCAAGTATAGTAAAGTGTCTTGCTCAATGACAATGCAGCGCTCACAACGGGAATCAAACTCGGTACCTCTGGAATACGAGCCTGACTCCTTAACCACTGAGCCACAGCACCTCTAAGTATAAATTGACTAAGTATAAATACTGATTGATGTCTACCAACTGTGGTGTAGCGGTTATCATACATGTCTACAGACCACGAGGCCCTGGCTTCAAGCCTGGGTTGGGTAGACATGCCAGTGCACCACAACTGGTTATCAAAGGCCGTGGACATTGACTTGGTTGTTGATGTTATGTCTGTCCGTACGTTGTACCTGTGTTCTTGTCCGGGTTGTATTAGGCGTTTGTGATAGCATTGTTACTATAATTACGCAGGTGACAACCCTGTTATTGTAATTGTGTGTTCACTCGTCGTCGTCGTACTGATTAATTAGCCTGTCTTATGGTGACACATTGTTGAAAAACAATTTCTATGTTTAATATGATCTTGTATATGGTTGTGAAAAATACTCTTTACTCAGCTTTAAACACTTATTGTGAAAACAAGAGGACTATAATAAACTGACCACAACTTTACCCACAAGTGTTTATTATCCTATTTCACAGAGGTAACAAGCTTGAAGAGAAAACACAACAGGAAAGAGATCTCGGCTTTTTGATACAAGACAAAGAGGGTACTATGTGTGATCTTCATTTAGCCGCAGATGCTTTACGATTGGTTGGAACAAGCACTCCACCAGATGATGTACAAGAGGGCAGTGTGTATGAATTTAATGGACTGAAAGTTTTACAACGAACTGAGAGATCAAGGTAATGACAGAATAATGCAACACATTGGTGTTTTTCATGATTTAGATCTCAAAATTTCAGATGGGTAGATTAGAAATAGAATATGTTGGGAAATATTGTTATTCCACATTTCTAAATGACATTCATTCGTGCTATGGAGGGTAAAGAGTAAAAAGCAGTTAAGGCCTATTTTCCTTTAATAATATTATTCAATTTTTAGCTTTTACTTTTAAGACAATGTAAAAGAATAACTAATTTATATTCCAGCTCAATGAAATTATGTAAGATTTCATTTATGCCGCCATTTCATTTGAACATGCCAATACAATTTTAAAGTCAACAGTTTTATCTGACTGTTGGTCGGCAATTGGAAACTTACATTTATCAGTCAGTCCGCTGAGCAGTGAAAAGAGCTTTCTTCTCTTCAGAATCTATGCATAACTTTTTGCGCTTTAATGAGCAGAAAACATGACAACTATAAGACCTACAGATATAATCTTGCAAATTGCTAAGGAAAGTTTTATTTTGTGGAAAATAATAATAACTTTTTTAAGGAAATAAGTGAATTTAGGGACGCAAAAACCTTAACACTAACAGAAAAATAAGAGCTTACGTTTTTGAAGCCTTTATACCTCAAAAAATACTCGCAACAGCATGAAAATCTCAGAAATGATTACAAAATATGTTTGCTGTACAAATTCATTACTCTCTTGCAATATTATTTGTCGGCCGAGTCAACAAGACAGCAAATTCAAGGCAATTTCGTACAGTCACTTGTCAAAAATGAGCACAGCACTTCCCGGCGATGTTCTGAGCTCTCATTGGCTGTTGATGTTGTCATTCATTACATCATATTACAATTTGCGGACACTATAATATGGAAAATGCTCTTCACCATACTGAAAGTTATGGGCTTACTTTTCCTGTTTTTGTGCCATAATACATGAAAAATAACTTGCAAGCTCCATTTATACAACAATTTTTTTAAACCACCCTTTCTTTTTCACATTCTGATACCAATTGGACTCACTCACTTATCAACAATTTTCAAGATGCTCTGTCTTTATTGAAGTTCTAACTATAGTGGTGTTTTGGACAGACAAGATGCTTGACCCTGCACCCACCAAAAGAATGGATAAAATTCTTTGTAATAAAAATATCTGATGGTACCCTGCAGAATATAAAAGAAGAGAAATAACAAGTGATTAAAAGTGCATCATTGTATTCTTTCTTGTCATCATTCACTCAAATTCCAGTTCAATAATCAAGTGATCAAAATAATATTTTTGATTTGACTCCAAAAAGTAAACAAACAAGTTGTTCAGCTTATGTTCAACATCATGCTGATCATGTTGATACTATTTTTCCAGTGTTGAAATTTTTTTCTGCCATACTACCATGGCAACGATGTTTAGTGAGGCTCCATTGCTTTGCACTTGAAGTTGAAGCCCTTCAGTTTAAAGTGATGCAAAGAGAATAACCACAATTCCCTCAAACATCCAAACTTTAAGCTATAAAACAAGAAAATTACCATCAACAAAAATCTTTACAAATCTTAAATTTTGTGTGAAATCAATGAAATATTTGGATATTTTTCTGAAATATTACTATTGCATTGATCATATCATTTATAAATACATAAAGTGGGCATTTAACCAACCCTTTCAATGTGATGAAAATTATTTAACTAATTTTGCAGATGATACAATTAAAAACAATATTTTTGCCCTAAATATCTTATCTGAAACTAAAAATACCTGTTTAGAAGAATTACAAGTAAAACAAGGCCTATTTTTCAAAGAAATGGAACAAAAACCCTCAAAGAATTAGGCATGCTTGATCTAGTGAGATGAAAGTCTCACTCAGTATGCCCCAATGTTCGTCTTGATAATAACAAGATTACAATATAAATGCTGGAAGTATATAAGTATAACATTAAAGACAAAACACACAGGGCTTAAACCTTAATATTCATCAGATCATACTAAGCCTTGTCTCAACTTCCCAAGAAAGGATGGCTAAACGTTTACGTTCAATTCTAGTCTTAGATCTATTTTTTTGCATAACACAATCTGGCAATTACCGTATGTATGTATGTATGTATGTATGTATGTATGTATGCGTGTATGCATGTATGTATGTATGTATGTATGCATGTATGTGTGTATGTATGTATATATGTATGTATGTATGTATGTAGGCATGTATTTATGTATATATATATATATATAAATATATATATGTATATATATATATCGTGAATTAGGTATGTAGTGAATGCATGCAATGTTAAGTACGTGAATCTAGTTTTAAAATGTGATCATTTGTGTGGGCTGAGTCAGGAACACGGAAAATATGGACCAATTTTTGTACCCTATAGATTTTAGGACCTAATGTTAACACCAGATTTCTCAAAAATGAAAGCTTAAATCTTGATCATTAAGAATTTGTATCCCTTGGGCCGCTCCAACCCAACACCCTCGGTTTTCTCAAAATCAGGGAAATCCACACCTTCTAAGCCGAGACTCTCTCAACAGTTCACTTGCTAGCAATCAGCTATTGTTACACCATACACAACACAAGGGTAATCCACACCTTCCAACCGGAGAGCCTCTTCACACTTCACTTGCTCGCAACCAGCTATTGTTACACCATACACAATAGGTCATTCTGGAGCTGAAACCTCAAGCCTTCTTTGCAGTGAAGTGGAACAGATTAGTCCTTGGCTAACCTTAAAAATAAATATGCTTTATTTGCCTGGAGGAATTTGTGCAATGCCCATGAATAATTGATGGACCATTCCTCCTAAAGAGAGTTATTTCATCATGATAATCCAAAATACTATTGAAGAATAATCCTCTCATCAAACACCTACTCTGCCATCTTCAACGAATATGCATCCCATGTGATTGTATTATGCAAATTACGTTGCATAATGATCAGTATTCTGCAAAACATCGAATTTGCACCCCGAACGCGATTTCCTTGTAAAGAGAACCCAGTCACATGACCTAATTAACAGGACTCTGTGCAGGTACTGATATTTTGGCCCTATCAGTAGTGTATATCCTTCAAAAATGTGGTGCTGGCATGATTGAAAATATTTTAGATTTTTCTTTTTAATTTTACAAAAAGTGGAGGGGATATATACCCGCATAAACCCCAGGATCTATACCTATGTATACCTATTATTTAAAACAATAATTAAATTACAAGACTAAGCCCAAATATTTTTACAGCACAACATTTCCTTTAAAGTTATCTGTCACTGGATGCAAGCTTTTTGCAGGTGAATGTTACAACTAAACTGAATAGGGCCCACACCTACACCTTCTATATCACAAAGTCTCTCCTACTATTTATAATCTAAGGTTGATTATGGGAAAATAATTTACAGCTATTGTCAAAATTTTATTAAGTGATTTTCGATTTTTGAAATTTTATTATCAAAGTAAGTAAACAAGGGACTGCAAATGTATATGCCAGGGTGTTTAAAGGAGACATAAAGTTTGATACAATCATTATTTTATATGACAGCGGATACAAATCTTAACCAACTACCAAAAACAACAATTCAAAATCTTATTCCTACCGCAAGTATTTTATGTTTAAAGTCAACACATGGAGGTTGCGATTTTGTTGAATTCTGTATTGAAATATTGTACATGACGACTTAATTTCCCCAATAGGGACATAAGGAATTTAATGTGTTTCTTTATAAATGTGATTAAAGTTTTTATTCCAAAGTGATGTGACACAAAGTTTTAACAGAATGTTTTTGATAATTTCATGTTTACACAAAAAATTCCTTAACCCGTACAAAAAAAAAAAAATCTCTTCAGCTAGAAACCTTCAGATAGATTATAAAGAAATACCAAGCATTCCAGCTGGGCTGATGACATCATAATCTGCATGCTTTGAAATTGAAATGGCAGCTCCCATAGCACTATTTAGTAGTAGAATAAAAGTTTTTAATACTTATAGAATTGTGTTAGATTGCTTTAGGGAGTATGAAACTTGGTCAGAAAAATTTGTTATTTTAATTCTATCTTTTGAGGTCAGACTTTATGTCTCCTTTAAGTACCAATAACTTTTCAAACTAGGAGGTAGAAGGAGATAAACAAGGAGAAAAAAACAATCATGGTCTCTTCAAACTGACTGAACAAACAATGTTTTGATTATTTTTCCCTTTCCCTTTCAGATGTTTAAGTTTATTCTCAGTGATTGACAGGATTAGAAATCATCAACTACTGGCAATGAGAGAAACAGGAGAACCAATTGATGCAGCTGAACCTGAGGTAAGATATCAAACATCCTTGTCATGCGGGGTATCTACACTGCCAAAGTTAGTCTGATAATTAAACAGTGAAAAGATAAGTGAAAAGTTAGGATAAGTGAAAAGTTAGGATAAGTGAAAAGTTAGGATAAGTGAAAAGTTAGGATAAGTGAAAAGTTAGGATAAGTGAAAAGCTAGGGTAAGTGAAAAGGTAGGATAAGTGAAAAGTTAGGATAAGTGAAAAGTTGGGATAAGTGAAAAGTTAGGATAAGTGAAAAGTTAGAATAAGTGAGGCTCGCATGTGTTTAAGCCAACTTTGTGAAATAACTAAGAAATGAAGGCAATGTGCTACATTAATCTTGATGTTAGAGGATTAGTTCTGGGGTCATACAAGTCCATCTTATATGAAAGAGGACTTCAAAAGAAACAAAAGGGTGAAGAAAGCATTCAGAAATCTTATTAAGGAGATTTTAAGTTGAAAGTTTGGTATCATTTGTATAGAGAAACTGAAATCAGACTAGTTGTGACATTCCACCCTCAGATTCTTCAAAGTCTTTATGTATTTTATGTGATTTTGTGGCTTTAGAACCATTAGATTTATCAGAAAAGTAGTAAAACAGAATCTTGTAAGGATAATTAGAATTTACCATCTGAAGAAAGTTCTAAGAAAAGTAATTAAAATAGTAAACATATTTGAAAAAGTTTATTATAGCAGATCATATCTTCGCCTTTAACCATGTGTAAACCACTGCTTCAAATCAGCATCAGACAGAGAGATTTTGATTCTCACTGTAATTACTAATTTATGTCTTGTTTTGAAGCCGATCAAAAATAGGTTAATTGAACAAAAGAAGCCTGTCGTCTGCCAGCCTTCTCAGAAACAGTGCAGCTGTATAATCGTATTAAAATCAGCTTGCTGATTGGTTTAAGGGAATTCTTAAACATGTTGTGCTAAATTTGAAGGTGTAACTTCTCCATTAGTTATTTCACTGCACATGATTTTATTCTAAGTAGGCATGTCTTCTCCCAGCGTCACAGAGCATTTTTTTTATTGTGTAGAGTCGGTTCCTGTGGTGAAAGTGAGAGGATGAAATCAAAGTTGAGAGTTGAAAAACTGAGATATATTGAAGGACTAGAAATCAATGGGGTTTTTGTTTTGTGAATTCCATGTGCATTGTGTGATTATGTTTGTGCCGGTTACCGAAGACAGAAAGAAATATAATAAACACAGATTGATTAAATCTACTGTATGAACCTTTATCTTAATGTGCCTTCAAGAGTTTTTCTCTCATCGGAAGTGAATACGTTTATTAGTAATAAACTGTTTGTGCAAAAACCTACTTAGTTTTAAAATGTTCTCTGAGTGGACAAAAAAATTAAGGGGTTATGGATTTGAACTCTTTCTTTTGATGCCTGGAAAAACCAAAATCTAATATGGCGACCCTGCCAGGACTAAATGAAAATCAAAGGGACCTAGGACTAAATAAAATTAGAAAGGAGCCAGGACTAAATAGAATTTGAAGGGAGTCAGGACTTAAGTAAAATTCCAAGGAGCCTTGTTAAAAACTCCCAAGAGAGAAACGATAAGGGACATGTCGTAGAAAAAATAAAAAAATGGTGAAAGAAAGACCAGTAGACACTTCGAAGGTAATCAAATTCTTACCAAGACTATTTTCTGGACAGCAGGTAAGCAAATTAGACTCCCAATCACACATACTTTAAAGTTCCAGGATTAATTGAAACTGCATAAGATTAAAAACTTTCCCCGATATTTTGGAAAGATTCAAGTTCACATTAGAAGGAAATGCTCGCCTTTAGGTAGATGCTATTGAAGCCTTTGAGGACTTAAAAACACTGCAATAATTGTTCATTTCTTAGTTCAGTCCCCTGAGACATAATTCAGTCTTATCAGAAATTATGAACAGTTAACTAACAAGAAGGGTGAAGACCTTAACGAGATTCATAGATAACTTGCGGAAAGTAGCAACTGAACCTAAGTATTCTGCAAATCAAACAAGACACAAATTCCTCCTGTCTACCTAGATTTCACAAATATCCTATCCAACCCGGACAATGTAGCCATATAGTTCTTAAACAAAAATTCCCCAAATTGGTGAAGAATTTTCATGCCGAAAAGTTTCTCTTTAAGCCTACCCGCACCCGGCACCTGAGTTAATCCTGAAAACTCAGGTATGGCAATTACCAATCCGACTTCCTGGTCAGTGTATTGTGTTTCCATTCCAAACAATAATTGTTTATCTGCCATTCCCATGCAAACCACAGTCAGGTAGCCCGAAGTTATTTGTGTATATAAGATTACAGAAGCCAGTGAAGAGTAATCAGGGCACTTTTGTGATTGAAATCACTCATCTGTCTTAAGTGTCTTAGTGGGAGAAATTTGTTTGCAAACTGGTGATAAAAATAGTTGTGCCTGAGGTGATGTGTGCAATAACTGTGAATGATTTACAGACCATTTCTCCTAAGGAAAGATATTACTTCATGTTGAAATTGTCATTGCTAGCTATCCAAGGGAAGTTGAAACATTTGACTGCCTCAAATTTGTTAATCAGAGCGGAGGGCAGTACGATCACCATTGTGAATATAACCAAGAATGTCATAGTTTTAGAGGAGTTCATAGACCATTAGCTACTGCTAGCACCTCAGACCTGGTGGCTGTGGTGCACTCAATGCTAGCACCTCAGACCTGGTGGCTGTGGTGCACTCAATGCTAGCACCTCAGGCCTGGTGGCTGTGGTACACTCAATGCTAACACCTCAGGCCTAGTGGCTGTGGTGCACTCAATGCTAGCACCTCAGGCCTGGTGTTGTGGTGCACTCAATGCTAGCACCTCAGGCCTGGTGGCTGTAGTGCACTCAATGCTAGCACCTCAGACCTGGTGGCTGTGGTGCACTCAATGCTAGCACCTCAGACCTGGTGGCTGTGGTGCACTCAATGCTAGCACCTCAGACCTAGTGGCTGTGGTGCACTCAATGCTAGCACCTCAGGCCTGGTGGCTGTGGTACACTCAATGCTAACACCTCAGGCCTAGTGGCTGTGGTGCACTCAATGCTAGCACCTCAGGCCTGGTGGTTGTGGTGCACTCAATGCTAGCACCTCAGGCCTGGTGGCTGTAGTGCACTCAATGCTAGCACCTCAGACCTGGTGGCTGTGGTGCACTCAATGCTAGCACCTCAGACCTGGTGGCTGTGATGCACTCAATGCTAGCACCTCAGACCTGGTGGCTGTGGTTCACTCAATGCTAGCACCTCAGACCTGGTGGCTGTGGTTCACTCAATACCAGCGGATACAGAGTGTGTGTGCTATGCACATCAGTTTTGCAAAATTTTCAGATAAGTTGTCTGAAGTTGAGAGATACAATCTCGAAACTTATCCCCACTTGCAACCAAAAGACCAGTTTGTTAAATTGATGGAAAAGCAAGCAATGAGGCAGCAGGTAGATCTTTAGAATAGTATACTAGATAAGAATAAGGGATGGGATGTGTATGATATGTTAGATAAGAATAGAGAGGCATTTTGATTATATGGAGAGATATCATGTTATTAGGATTTTGAAGTAGATATAGAATTGAATGAGGACACACCGTTTTACATTAGACCATGTGCAACCACAGAAAGAGACAAACAAATTATTGATCAAGAATTGACAAAATTAGTCAAATTGGGAATACTGAAGGAGGGCCATCAGTCCTACACCTCTCTAGTGTTACTCATTAAAGAAAGACACTCAAGATAATAGAGTTGTTATTAACTTTAGATATTTGAATTGAAGGATCAAAAGGGTAAACCATCCCTTTGCACTATTCCAGGATACTCTGAAAATAGGAAATTCAGGTTTGTAAATTCTGAATGTTGTTGATTTAAAATCAGCATTTTTCCGTCTGCCTTTGAGCGAGAAATGTCAGCAGTACACAAGCATGCTTCTTACCACAGTGGGAAACATTATTATTACAAGTGCTTAGCCCAAGGTTTGAATGTGTCACCAGGAATATTTCAGTTAAAGATTGATATTATATACTGTTAAGAGTTACCAAATGCAATAAAGTTTTGTATTGCACATCATGACAATATCATTGTTTTCAGTAAAAGTAAACATCAGATGCATTTACAATTACTTCTACAAGCGCTAGCTAGGAATAGATTGAAAATTAGTCCACAGAAGTGTAAGC
>JAIGNY010003719.1:210000-247500 GCA_020152595.1 Chiridota heheva | reverse complement strand
AAAGATTGATTTTAAATACTAAATCTGTTCATCGAATTGATGATGATAACCCAACACGAGAGAGAGAAAAAAGAGGGCGATATTCGCTTTTTGTTGTTGTTGGCTCTACAGATTAACCTCATGGATCTTATTTTTTTGAATCTTTAAAATGAAATAATTTAATATCTTTATTGAATTTGAAATTATTTTTAAATTTATCTCCAAATGAAATTTTAAAACTGTACTTTATATTTTCAAAATATTCCATAAATCAGAAATTCAATTTAAAGTATTTTGTGGATTCTCTCTTTTATTGTTTTTTATGTGAGGTGAATGTATATATGATGGACATATATAATAAACAATCATGTGATTGATTATTAATAGAATATTTCCATGTTCTTTTATAACCTTTCATTAGAAAGAGAACAAATATAGAAACAATTTTGTACAAAAATCATTTTTATATGTTATTCCTACCAGGAGATATTCAACTTTTAAGGTTTACAAAAAATGCCAATAAACAAATAGGAAAAGGCTCAGTGTGACATCACAGTAACACATTCTCCCACAAAGTTGATGTATTTCATTCAAATCTAGCATCCTTTGTATTAGTAAAACCTGCTAGAAAAATAAATTGATGAAAGTTAGGTATTTGTATACATTGCCAAATATACCCTATTTCTATAATTATTGGAAAATTGTTTGTAATCATACAGAAACAACCAATTAACGTCAAGAAATACAAACATATTTGCAATGGAATTGTCTTTATGACATCATCAAACATGAATTCATCATACAGTACAAAAACCCTAAAATGTAATTAAAAGTAAGAATTGGCAAACCTTCTTTTTATCAAACGTAAATCCTTGGTAAAAAGTTGGATGGAGGTTATGTTGTTGCCTGCGTTTGTCTCTTTGTTTGTCATCAAGATATTTCATAAACTGATGATTTTGGATTTGGATTAAATTTTGTGTGTGTTGTGTTTGCTGCTTAAGGAAGAGGTGATTAATATTTGAGACATATTGGAACTGAGGAAGGGCACAAATGAAAGGAAGGGTGGGGGTGTTTTGGAATGAGATCTGTCAAGACTTCTACTTGAAACTTTCCAATGGAATGTGTCGAACATTTAGTATATCATGCCCTGATTGGATTTCATAACAATCCATTTCCTGGACTCTAAAGAAACGAAAATCTTGTAGTTGGGTATCGAAGAAAATCAAAACAATTGCTTTTTGACATGAATGGAAAAGGATGGAATGTAAATCTTTCCTGAAAAGGAGTCAAACAATGAATGCCTAGCCTGAATAAAAGTAACAACAATGAAGGTAGATAAAACTGAAAACAGTGAAGGTAGATAACCCTGAAGTGTCTATAATGCAAATGGCAAATACTGATTAAAAGTGAGGAAGAGATTTGGGGATAAAACTTAGTGGGTCTAGGTCTATGAGATAGATTGTATTGGGGATGAACTTTACAATATATGGGGGATGGAGGTGAACTACAAATTCAAATGGGGGTGAACTACAAATTCAAATGGGGGTGAACTACAAATTCAAATGTTGTGAACTACAAATTCAAATGGGGTGAACTACAAATTCAAATATTGTGAACTACAAATTCAAATGGGGGTGAACTACAAATTCAAATGGGGTGAATTACAAATTTAAATGGGAGGGGGTGAAGTACAAATTCAAATGGAGGGTGAACTACAAATTCAAATGGGGTGAACTACAAATTCAAATGGGGGTGAACTACAAATTCAAATGGGGGTGAACTACAAATTCAAATGGGGGTGAACTACAAATTCAAATGGGGGTGAACTACAACTATTTTGGCAAAAGGCAGATAGACATATTAGAATTACGAAGTGGGTAAAGGTATAGATTTCTAGTTATGTTTATAGTTTGTTTAGTTATAATGTTTAGTTATTCAGATATGCTGTACCTCTAAGTTGATATTCACTCTTGTACTTATATCCTGTATTTAGGTTATAGATTTTACATTTGCTTATTTCATTATTATCCTGTCCACTTTATAATATAAACAATTTTTCCATCCTAGACAGATTATCCTGTAATTCTATTAGAGGGAATGTTTCAATAACAATAATTATCTTTATTTGTTGTAAGCCATTGTGGTAGAAATATTAATCACTAATTTTCTTTTTGTGATGTAAGCCATGATAAATTTCCCTGTCAATCACAAATGTTAGCAAAATTTATTTTTTAGCTGAGTTTGAAACTTTCTTTTTTAATGGCTTCTTATGTTAGAGAATTTCCTTCACAACGAGTAATACACACTTGTGAAAGGATTAGGATTAAGTGTTTCTACAAACAAAATATTCAAAATCTTATTAAGTTAAATAGGTATTTAAGTTTAAAGTTATGCCTCATTTATGTGGGAATGACTGAAGTCAGACTAGTTGTGACGTCTAATCTTCACAATCCTCAAAGTCTTTTATATGCTGCTTTTTTCATGAGATTTTGTGGCTTAAAACCATTGGATATGTCAAGAATGTAGTAAAACATAATTTAGTAAGGTAATTATACTTTACCATCTGATGAAAGTTTGAAAAAAAAAAAAAAAAAAAATCAATTAGTTCAAAAGTTAAATGAACTTTTAAATTAAATCAAACTTGTTAAACAAGTTGATTTTTCACGCTAGTTATTCCTACACAAATGAGACTTAAAACTTGAATATCTCTTTAAAGGTATATCGGCAGCTGGAGACAACATTAGCTAAATTGATTTAAATTGGCACTAAAACATGAAGAAAGAAAAAAAAATCATCAAAATCTGTTAAAAATTTGCCATTTTACAGCTTTTTGAAGATTTGTGTGCAAATATGCCAATTTGTGTGTTACTCTTGTGATGTATGAATGGAACATAAAATCTACTCCCTTATGTAAATCCTTTGTTTTTTCAACCCCTGCCATTTCTCTTTGAAGAAGGGGAAGATAATTCTAATAAAGATAATTTTATTTTTACCATACCCCCAACCAAACTGGAGGAGGCATTTTGAACATTTTCAAGGTCTGAAATTAGGGGCAGAATTATAAATGAAAGCAAAAGCATTTTAAGGTGTATTCCTAATCATATATCACATTTTTTTAATATATTTAAAACAAATTAAAGTTTGATTTCTCATAACTTGAAAACTACACATGTTATTGTCACAATTCAAAGATTTTTGTATAGGTCCATAAACCTTTTAAGAAATAGTGAAATCTACTGTTGAAACAACATTGGCAAATTGAGCTGATAAGATAGGGGTGCAAGTTGACCTATTGGCTCAGGTAAGAATTTAAATTTGAAATATCAGTCACAATTTATAATCAAAATTAAACTATTTTTTGTTTGTCTTAGAATGTGCCAAAAAGATACAGTTTATTCGGGAAAGTAGTTTACTCCACTTACCACAGCTCCACAACGCCAACCAAGTCGGAGGCCAAAAGAATTACTCAAAGCACCAACACTCTGCTGTTTGTAACAGATCAGTCTTTTATGCAAAGAGTTCCTGAAAATGGTAGTGCTCATCAGTCCTACCTTACCATAGAAGTCAGTCCTTCATTCACCATTCCTGAGAGAGTAGCGCAGAGCTTGAGTGGACAAGAAAAAACTATATTTTACTTTAAAGATGTATGGTGCAAAACTGGTAAAAGTTATTTTCGATTTTTCAGGATAAAGGAATAAGAAGAGGCATATTTTACACTTTGATTTTGTAGTTATGTTAAAAAAGGAATTTCTTCCAAGAAAATTGTTTGGTATTTCACAAGTAAATCCGATATATACTATGTAGTTATATCCCTTCTGTGGCTGTTATTGATTGGTTGGCTTGTCAGTATTCATGTAAATATTACCCCCAATCAGAGATGTTGACATGGGTTCTATATTTAGTTCATGACAAATGACCTATAACATTTTTTGAAAAACATTATTAGGATTTAAAGTAAAGAAGTCTTAAGAATATAAAGACCTTCTTTTCATTCTACTTGTTTCAGTCTACTCAGCTGAGTACTAGTTATGCCAGGGAATTCACCTGTGATGGACTGATGACCTGCCCAGGAATAGTCATTGATTTTCATATCTTTGCACCACACAAACTGGGCATGAGAAAGGATCTAACTTTTAACTAAAATATATTTTAAATGAAAAAAGCTTCATTCAAGATAAAGTTCATTTTTGTGACCACTTCAAATTATTTTTCCTCACCATTGATTAAAAGTTTAAACAAGAATAAACAAAATTCTAGCTGAAAGATGTTTAAGTTTGATTTCAAGAAAAGGAGAAATGTTTAAGGATGCGTATAAAGCAGGCAAATAAAGACTGGCTTGATGTAAACATTAATAGATGTACAGAATGATTGACACAACCAGTACTAAGTAGAACAACAAACTTAACCCCTTATTTCAGTGCTTCGACCAATCAACTGCTGGCAGAATTTTGCCTTTGTTACCTAACCAATCAGCTTCGGTTGTAAGTAATAATGCGTGTGCATATTCCTCCATGTGTGATATAGCATTTGAAAACATTTTTTTCATATGCTTGGCCCCCATACCATGCATAAATTATACAGATTGGCAAGAAGCCCCCAGTATTTGATTGGTTGATAAGAATCACCCAGTATACAATTGGTCCATTATGGAAAATGAATTTCTGCCATGGATTTTATTTATTTAGTTTTCCGAAATTGCTGATTTAGATTTGAAAAGGTCTACACTAAGCTACTTTTTCTTCTGCTAGAGTGTGCTTTGTTGCATATGAAGATTGCTAGTAGAATGTGTGTGTTAATTTTTCATCTTTTGTCAATGTGTTTAGGAGCCAATGCTGTGTTAGACACCTTCAGTAGTATTTCACTTGCAGTCTTGCCATCAGAGTCAGGTGATCAGTCACATGACGATACACATACAGTGCATGATGAGATATATTTCAGTTCATTATTGAATTGTTGCTTGGTAGGACTACCATTAATAACAGAAAAGACAAAGGAGCAGTCGCTGTGTGTGGTATCTGGTAAGAAAGTTGACATTTTTAATTTCCACCCTGGCCAGAGTTGTACTTCCCAGGGGAAATGGGGGACCTGTCCCCACCAGCTTAAAACATTTGAAAAGTAAAACATGACCAATTGTTAACATTTTCCCAACCTGACCCAGTTAAATCCAAATTCCTGTACACTGACTTGTCTGGCTGCCGGAGACTGGTGAAGCTGTGGTTTTCATGGAATGGCACAGTTTAAAAGCCTATTTTAAGTATTCTTGAGGAAACTTTTGCTATTTTCATAGTTTCTTTTGAGAATTCACAGAAAATTTTTGGTACTCTTTTGGAAAAAACCAATTTTTTCCCTTTTAAAAGAATGTATGTCTTTTCCTGCATCTAATTGAGCATGTTTCATCATGTGCTGGTTTTATGTTATTACCATTTATTTTATGATATTTTTCTTCCATTTTTCATCCAATCAGGTGAAGTCATGGTGTGGATGAGGAGACAGCTTATAGTTGGCCAGTGTGTGACCAGTGTGGCAATAACCAGCTGATTGCTAAAGAAAGGTAAACTGGTTAGAAGTCCTTAAAATTCTAAAAAAGTTTGTGATGGGAACTGGTACTTGTTTCTAAACTTTTGTCTGAAAAGTTATTCTTTATAATGAATTTCCATGTCATAATGAAGTTCCCATCATGGATATTTTCTCTATTGAAAATAATAATTTTCTTGAAGGGGTGTAGATTTTCTTTCAACTTTATTTGCAGGTACAAGATATCAACGTGACTTTATCACTAATTTGTCTTTGTATCCATGATGGGTCCTTCTCCATAAAAATTTGTTCCAGCAAATCATAACCACAAACTTACTGTAGCAAATAGTGAGACCACTTTATCTTGATTAAAATAACCACATAATAAGGACTTCATTCATTGCTAATATGATACTCAGCACCAACTTCCACAACAACTAGGGTTTTCAGAATAAAGAAAATAACGAGGAAAAATCTGACCCGACTTGGTTATTTATCAGGTCGGGTCTGACTGTTTGAAACTTTAAGGAGCAGAACAACTAATGCGTCCTTTGTCACACAGGCTTGACCACATAAATATTCCTTGAAGATGGTGTTGGTTGTACCAATAAGTTTTGTCCAAGAGTATACTACGTTTTTGGTCTACAAGTTTAATCCTTGAGCCATAAAGGATAAGTGTAATACATTTGGATGTGTTTCATTTTTCTTCAGTTCTGCAGACTTGTATTGTGGCAAATGTGGGGATGGCATTAGCTGCCCAATCCTGCATTATCATCTTAAGATATTCATCAGAAACAAAGAAGATAACCAGGAAGTTACTTTCAAGACAATGGTAAGGTTTGGAAAAAGTTAACTATAAGAATGGTGATAACTATTATTCACAAACCTATGCAATCATCATTTTAATAATGATGTAAGTGAGAATAAATCAATTGAAAGTCAAAAATGTTTTATGATTTTAACAATTTATTTTATTTTTCGAGTCAAATATCTGCTTCAGATATTTTAGGCTCCATTTTAAAAGAAAAAGTTTCAATATTGTCATGTTTCAATTGTTCATAATTTTTCTAACTTTCAATTAGTTTGTAGATCAAGTGCTCTTAAAATGTTAAATGACTTGAATTTCAGCTACCATGTTTTTTTTTTGACATAATATAAAGATTATAATCTTATTTTGATTTGAGGTATGGGGAGGAGAGTGGTAGAGGCGTAGAAGGCGAGGGTGGCAGGGGGAAAACTGCCCCTGAGTGGATTTCTACCTTCCCTGTTGTATGCTTTCTTCCCAGTTATTAGGTAATATTTTTGTAAAGTTGATGGATATTTTGGTCAATTTCCCCAAAATTGATGAATAATTCCTGAAAATTATAACTTTACTCTATTTGCTCCAGGAAGGATATTACAGATTAGCAGTAATGTTTTATGGAAACCTAAGTTACCAGTGCAACTTTTTTGCTTGTAAGCGAGAAAGTGTTGGGATTCATGTCCTCTTGAAAGGTAACCCTTCCTACGTCCTTGAAGGGCAGTGGAGCAAGGGGAGAAAGATTGGCTTTGTATATAATATAAAATATCTCTAATTGAAAAAAAGGTTTTTCTTTGTATTTACCACCAACCTTAACACTTGATTTCTGATCACTGTAAGTTAGAGATAAGAGATGCAGTAGTTATTGAGTTCTGCTCGTATGCGAAAGCTACCAGGCTCAACTCCCCTAGTGCTGCATTTTGTCCTTGAGTAAGACACTTTACGCTATTTGGTCCAGTCTACTAAGTGGTAAATAAGTACCAGTGCTGCTGGGAACTTAACCTGCGATGGGCTGGCAAGGGGAGCCATGTGCTCTGATTGGCTGGCAAGGGGATCCATGTGTTCTGATTGGCTGGCAAGGGGAGCCATGTGCTCTGATGGGATTGCAAGGGGAGCCATGTGCTCTGTTGGGCTGACAAGGGGAGCCATGTGCTCTGTTGGGCTGGCAAAGGGAGCCAAGTGCTCTTATGGGCTGGCAAGGGAAGCCATGTGCTCTGATTGTCTGACAAGGGAAGCCATGTGCTCTGATTGGCTGGCAAGGGGATCCATGTGCTCTAATGAGCTGGCAAAGGGACACATGTGCTCTGATGGGCTGGCAAGGGAAGCCATGTGCTCTGATGGGCTGGCAAGGGAAGCCATGTGCTCTGATTGGCTGGCAAGGGGATCCATGTGCTCTGATTGGCTGACAAGGGAAGCCATGTGCTCTGATTGGCTGGCAAGGGGATCCATGTGCTCTAATGAGCTGGCAAAGGGACACATGTGCTCTGATGGGCTGGCAAGGGGAGCCATGTGCTCTGATGGGCTGGAAAGGGAAGCCATGTGCTCTGATTGGCTGGCAAGGGGAGCCATGTGCTTTGATGGGCTGGCAAAGGGACACATGTGCTCTGATTGGCTGGCAAGGGAAGCCATGTGCTCTGATTGGCTGGCAAGGGGATCCATGTGCTCTGATGGGCTGGCAAAGGAAGCCATGTGCTCTGATGGGCTGGCAAGGGAAGCCATGTGCCCTGATGGGCTGGCAAGGGAGGCCCATGTGCTCTGATTGGCTGGCAAGGAAAGCCATGTGCTCTGATTGGCTGGCAAGGGGATCCATGTGCTCTGATTGGCTGGCAAAGGGAGCCATGTGCTCTGATGGGCTGGCAAAGGGAGCCATGTGCTCTGATGGGCTGGCAAGGGGAAGCATGTGCTCTTCTTTGCTTATGCCACGGAAACCAGGAATATCATGGCCCGAGTATAGATTTTTAACTTCTTTTAAAGTTAGAGATGAATGAGGAAGGCATCTGATATATGTATATACTTCATGGGTTTGGATATTAACAGTATTTTCCTTTAACATTCACAGCTTCAGCAAGACACCATAGTAAAACTTTTAGAGGATGCTGCAACAACTGACGCTTATGACCTGCAAAGAATTCTGGGGCAGCAGATTGGACCTTTGAATTGTTACGTTAAAATCATTTCTAAGGACTTGGAGAACAAATCATTCGAAGTTGATGAAATACCTTGATTTGATGAAACCAAAAGCATTGTTCGTTTCTGATACTTTATGGGTGACTCTAAATGATAGAGTTTGTTTACTTCGAGCAGTTTGGAATTCAGGTAGGAAGGAGCAGCTGATAGTTTCAATATCAGACAAAAATGTTTTATGACAGAAAATATTTTATATCTAGTTGATTCACATGTTTGTAAGAACTCAATATCTGAGTACCATTATGGAAGCCTCTGGAGTCATCAGCATCATTTGCTTTGAAGCAGAAAACCACAAACTTCCTAACATAATCTACGGCAAGGTATGAAATTTACAACAGTCTCACATCAGAACCTAGTAGGTACTTGATCTTCTGTTTCGCCAATATAAAATCCTTGGATAGTGTGGTCTACATTGACAGGGTGCATACACCTTGCCAGGTTAGCCAATGCATGCAAAATATTTCTTGGATATTGTCAATGAATTATTTCATTACTCAGAAAGTCCTTATATTGCTGAAATATTACACACTTCTCATGATTGATATAGTTGTTTTTTTCCATCAATAGCTTTGTAGAATTACAGGTAGCACATTTCAAGAATTTAAAATGAAGAGAGCTCTTTGTCGGAACGGGCATCTAAATCATTGAAATAACACAGGTGTAAATTTTGATATTTGTGTCGTTGAAAAGTTACTTAAAGAATTCAATACAAATATTAATGGCTTAAATTTTGAACGTTTGTATCAAAGGTTTTTGGTTTAATTCTCATGCATGAAAAGTGCATTAGAATATTCTGAAGACTCAATAATGCGCCCTCGTGTTGTGGCTCCTTTAAAGGAATATTCCCATGGTTTTTTTGTAAAATTTTATTAGTCAGAGCATACTTTCAGAGCCAATTTGGTACAAAAATCAGGTTGATATCATATTCCATTCAGGAGATATGGATTTTAGGAGATTTCCCAATTGCATAAGTTATTGAAATGGGTATATTTGGCAATGTATATAAATACCTAACTTTCATCAATTTGTTTTTCTAGCAGGTTTTACTAATAAAAAACGATGATAGATTTTAATGAAATACATTAACTTTGTGGGAGAATGTGTTGCTGTGATGTCATACCGAGCCTTTTCCTATTCGTTTATTGGCATTTTTTGTAAACCTTAAAATTTGAATTTTCCTGGTAGGAATAACATATCAACATGATTTTTGTACTAAATTGTTTCTAAATTTGTTCTCTTTTTTATGAAAGGTTACAAAAAAAACATGAGAATATTCTTTTAAACAATTGAAGCATTTCAATTAATGTCGTTTGTGTAAAGTTCACTGGACAACTACAAAATGTTATTGGTAATGGTCTGGGGTGTAGAAAGCTTTCAAAAAGTGGGCGGCATGACCTCTAAGTTGACACTTCCCAAGTCATATGTCCCCCATCCCAATCTGTAGATAGAATAAATGAGTCAAAAACAACAAAGTAAAGTAAAAAAGGGGAACTTCATTTTTAAAAAGGGGCACTTTTCCAATGGGGACACATTCCTTCCGTACATGGGACTGACAAAGTTGCCAGTTTCCTACTATTGGGACAGTAACTGAGGGCACGTTTGTCATTTTGCAGTCAAGTGAGGGGAAATGTGTCCCCGGTTCCTACACCTATGGTAATGATCCCTTGACTTTTTTTTCAGAACCAACTCCCTTCACACTTTATTGGCACAAAATGAACATTAATGAGTTCAGTAATGTGATAGGTCTGCTTATTTGCTGATGAATACCTCAAAATTTCATATACTGTATAATGGTTGTGATTTATCACATTCTCACAGGATAGTTTATTGTTTCACTGTAATATATTTTTAATCAAGTATAACTGTAGTAGCTTATAGCTATAGTAGCTTGTACCTGTCCAATCAAGTTGAACCTGACATCTGTTTCACTGTAATATATTTAATATATTCAGCTTTGAAATGTTTTTAAAGCAAATGTTGAATAGCGTTGCATCATATCATATGTGAGTCATAGAATGACTGGTAGTTTATGGATTAATTATTTGTAATTATTTGGATATCTGTAAATAAAACAGGACTGTAAAAATGGAATAATCATAGGCTAAATCAAATTTGATGCCAAAGGTTTATTTTGAATCATTTCCCACACTTTAAAAGTGGGAAGCAAAATAGCTACAAAACGTACTGGTTCAATACAGCAAGTCTACCTTTTATGTGGGAGCACATCTTCATTTTATTTTACACACCACCTTGCCAAGTATGGACACTAGAGCTCTTACACCCCATTGACTTCGGGGACCTGAAAAATATTTAGACTGGGGTATGATAAGCATCTAGGCTGGGGGCACAGGAAACATAACTTGACTGTGGGGGCCCAAGCAAAATCGAAACTTTTGGAGCCTTAGGAAAACCTAGACTTTAGGTGCCCCTAAGCAAAATCTGCATTTTTGATGGTCCCTATATTGATTTTATACTTGAATGGAGAAAATTCCATGTCATTGCAAGTTTAAGAAAAGATACGGTCTATCCCCATGATTCTTTCCCAGTTTTTGTTAACATTGAATTTCTGGCACACCAGAGAAAAAAAGTACCAGCAAACTGTGGAAAAGAAATGGTGCTTATAAATTAGATGACATTCAGTGTTATTGCTGTCTGTTTAGTGTAGAGAAAAGTGAAAGCAGAAATTGAATTATCCCAGAGATCAAGGTTGAAAACAATTTGAGTCACTTGAAAATGGCTTTCAATTGTTACCCGAAAGTGATTTTAGTTGTATTATCATTGTGTTTTTATTTCCTTTCAACGTTTTGTGAATGAAAAATATTGAATGGAATTGTATTGTTTTAAGTCTAAGCCCATTGTGGCAGCATTAATAAAGGCTGAAAATTACAAGAATTGATGTGATCATCGCCAACATTAGTCGTGTAAAACCGATAGAATCGTACAGTTTTACTCCATTGTGATGATGATTTGACCTTAGTACTTGACATTGCTTATAGAGAGTGGGTGATTAAGGGCAGGACCCAGGGGTGTAAAAAGCTTTCGAAAAGTGGGGGGCATGACCTCTTAAGGGCACTTCCCAAGTCATATGCATATGTCTGCCCCTGTCTATAGATAGTAAAGTAAACGGGGCACTTTATTTTTAGAAAGGGGCACTTTTCCAATGGGAACACATTTCCCCGTGCTGGGACTGACAAAAGATGCCACTTTTCTACTATTGGGTCAGTGATTAAGGGGCATTTCATTTGTCCTCTGACTCCATAGATTTGCTTTCAGGGTACTTACATTTTCAATCAATCATACATAAAACGTTTACAGGTCACCATTGAAATAAAAATATTGAAGGAGAATTTCGATATAAATGTCAGTTTTAGTCAACATTAAAAGTCCAGCATGCCAACATCTTTGAAAAGTAGTACTGATGTACAAAGAGATCGATAAGAAAACGTGGGCAAATCATAGCTTGTGATTCAGATGTCATTCAGTGTTACGGTTGTTTCTATCAGTTTATAGTGTCTATAAAGAAAAGTGAAAATGAACATATAATTATGAATGCTTTTAGCATTCAGTTGTACAAAAGCAGGAGTTTATCACTTTTAAAACAATAGATACATTTTCATCATTATGCCTTCTTAGGTCTCCTGCACTTTTTGAAGGTTTAATCATATCAGAGATAAAAATATGATTCAATTTCAGTTTTACTATAAGCGATGAGTAATTGGGACTACACATAACAAAAACGACTATCTTTCCATTGATAACTTGTTATATTTCAACTTCTGTTCTGTTAGTTTGATTTTTGCTTTCAGCCATTTTATACACCCCATTTGAACCAAGAAAGATTTATAAAACTTTGTAACCTTACAAAATGTTGTCTCATAGTTTTTGCGGTGGAGGGGGAGTGCTGGACCATTACCCAACGCGCCAGTGTATGTAATGACGTTTAAAGCGAGTTTTGTGAGATTAGGGGCCAAGTACCATTTTCACCCCCAATAATGAAAGATCTCACCAGTTGATTTTGAAGAGTCAGATTGCATTCACATCTTTTTTTATTCCAAAGCGATATCTTTGGGAAATTTCCCTTTTCTGGAAATTTCCTTCATTTTTGTAAAATTTCCTTCATTTTCGAAAAAATGTTCTTCAATCTTCTGAGTATTTTCTTTAATTTTCAGAAAATTTTGTGGAAATGTTTTTCCAAAATTTCCAATACTATTAATGATATTTTCCTTAATAGCCCTCTCCTCCCCCCCCCCTCCGTGTCTTTTACAAATAGTCCAAAGATAAGAGGCTCGTTTATAATTGTATAGGTTTGTTGAGACAAAAACCAAATCTGTCCCCACTTGTGAAATATTTTCCCTACGCCGACGCACAATCATGCATCCCCATGTGTCAGGTCATTCGTGCATGCATTTAAGAAATGAAATATGAGTAAAAATAAAAAATCATTTTTCTTGATTTTATGATTTTTCCATGGAAGTCACAACAAGCCACTTCAGGCTTTGTCTTCAACATGATTTGTTGTATGTTATATTTGGGAATGTCACATGATTGTCTGCCTAGTGAAAACACCTCACTAAGCATTTCTATGTGTAAAAAACTGCTGCATTTTGGGAGCCGACACACATTTATTTCTATGCCAAAATGTATACACCTTCAAATTTTGCAACCTAATGTTCACAGGATAGCAACTCAGTCAGTTAGTCTGAGAAAACAATTTCCTTATTCATTTCAGTTTACAATGTCAAATTCCTGAGGAAATGAGCCTTTTTTTACATTTATTTTGCTATTTGGTTGTTCACGACTTCAGAAATGAAACGGTAGTTAAGTATCAGTGCCTACTTCAAACATACTTGAGCGAAATCTGTACACTATCGTGTGAGCGCATACGCTTAAATGCGCGAGCGTTCTCGAGTAAAGTCACGAACAAATGCCCAAAGAAGGACGCAGGCCATAACGTCGTACGCTTGCTTTTTGATGCGTTATTTGGTGTCAATCTATTTGAATATCGCGCATCATTAATGGACCATTTTCTGTTTTTAGAGGGAAAATTTCATGATTTTATGAAAGACTTTTGATATTTTATTATTTGAGGAACACTAGTAAGACAAGTTTGACTACTGCTTTTTTTATTTTCTAAATTAAATAAATAAAGGTGTTATATCGAAAATAATTTTGCGACCAATTCTGGTTGCAAAATTTTGTGGACGTGTTGTAGGCTATTGATTTTTTTTTTCATTGTGTAATACATGACTTCCAATGTGCATGCTTTCATGCCTAATTCGGAGGATTTGGTCACTACGTGATTTGGGCATGAAGATTCGTGCTACCTAGTCTGCTGCTCGAGATATAGTGGTAGTCCGCATTGTTCTGGGGTTACCCTGCTTCACACTTCTGTCCTTGCCAGACATCTAAAACCACACTTACATATTTTGGTATCTAATGGGATATACAGTATACAGTTATCAAGGAAGTTATTGGAGGAACAAAAACATTCTGTCTTGAGCAAACATAGTGGGAGGGGACATTCCCTACCTCAGAAAAAGAAACCCCACCTTTGCTCATTTGAATATGGATATTGGCACTTAGAATTCACATATTGAAGGGATCCGTAAAACGAATACCATCATTCCCGCTTTTTTTTTTTCTTCCCCTAAATGGATATTAACCATTAAATAGGATCCGTTCGGCCATGGAGCTAGACAGCTCCATGGTTCGACATTAAGCGATGACTTTTACAAGAACACCCTTTAAAAAAGAACTTGTGGCAATTGTTTGTATGGTTAGCAGTGGCATGTCTAGGGGGCTATTAGGCGCTTAGTCTCCCTAAAAATATCATAGCCACCCCCCCTCTCTCCAAAAAAAATGTAAGTCATAAATATAATAAACTATACATCAATTAAACCGTGAATGCATCAAATGTGTAGAAAATAGAAGATGGCATTTTTTGTAATTATGATCGTTAATTTTGGACCAAAACTTTGACAGTTTGCACCAAAACTTTCAAATCTGGATCACAATCTACAACATAGAATGAAAAGCTTTGGAATGGGAGGTGAACTTGTAATACCAGGGTCATGCACACATGAACCCCACCCCACAATAATTATCAAAGAAATCTGGCAATACAATTTTAAAATAGGTCTTTACCTTTTCGGCCGCCCTAATTGGGAAAAATTGGGACATTTTAAGGAAAAGTTGTCTTCATTTTCAGAAAAAGTTGTTTTCATTTTCAGTAAAAAAAATTCAACTTCTGCCAAATTTTCGTGAATTTTAAGGAAATCATTGACAAAAACATTCAAATTTGGACCACAGTCTACAACATATGGTGAAGTTTCTATAATATCAGGGCAATGCGCGCGCATGGTCCCCACCCCACAATATTTCTCAAAGAGATTCAATTTTAAAAGTAGGCCTTTAGCTTTTAATTAAAAGATAGCGGATTAGCAGGCCCTGTAGAAAGAGATAGCGGATTCGCAGGCCCGTAGAACGATCCCCATCTTGTTGAGAAAGTGAAATTTTATAATCTAAAAACATAACAAGCACCCAGAATTTCAAGATTGTTTGCCCTTTCAGACGAAAAACAAACCCCTTTTCAACCGTTTCTGAACACCTTTTTGTTGAGAAAGTGCCCTTTTGAAATCTGAAAATAATACAGTCTTAAGGACCCAGAATTTCAAGATTTTCTGTACTTTTATGCGAAAACGAACCTCCATTTCAAAATCCTGGCAACAGGTGTTAAGCAAGGAATTTGTTGAACTTCCAGAATAAAGGCTCAATTGCAAACACATTTTTATTTTCTTCTCAATTCCATTGTCATTTTACAAAGATACGATTTGGGTTTCTTTACTAGGTGTTTCGGCACTAGAGCAGTAAATTCATTTTTACTTGTCCTTCAAAGCTTTAATCCACTTAGTTTCCAGTCAGTCAAGTTGGAGCAGGGAGTTTCATTCTGGTTCTATGCATCAGTGATTTGTGCAAATAACAACTCTCTGAATGCATTCACAAAGAATGTAATGTTTTGATGCATTCAAGCACATCAGTCCAGGATGTTGGCAGTTCTTGTACAGCGCAAAATAATAGCCTAATTTCGCAATCTCTACAGTGGGGTTCTTTGCTTTAGCTCACTGACTAGAAATAATCTTTATTCTGCCACATTTTGCTCACCTCTTTCTATAATGGTAGTGCCCAACAAAAATTGTAATTAGGACTTTAAATGGATTTTTTGTATATTTGTAGCGTTTTTACTACCTCTCGATTCTTACTTTGTAAAATTAATCTCGTAGTATTAAATTTTATATTTTTCATGATATATCAAAATCATTAGTTTGATTTATGAACGTTTGTAATTATTCTAAAAATTTCAAGCGAGGGTATCAAAGATGGCGGATTTTGAGCTAGTAGATTACAATACTAGTCCTGTTGTGCATCAGGGCCACGACAGAAAAATGTGTTTCTTTCCGTGTACTGTCCGGAAGCATGCCTATTAATAGAACATTTATAACACACGAGAATATTGATGTCATGCAGCCATATTGTTTAGATATTGCGATAAAATGTCATAGTTTCTAATTTATGTACTTGAAATATTAAAATTCATTGTGTTGAAAAACATTTGAATTTTAAAATGGCCGTTTCGCGCCTAAAAGCCTATTTTTTATAATATTCGGAAACGGCGTGGTGAACATATCAAATGGGAGTAGAAAAGTTGTAGTCATGACAGTAATGAGGGTATTATCAAAAGTTTTAGGTTTCCCCTAGCAAAGAAATTTTTCCCAGACGTATTTCAAATTTGAAAAATGTAACATCGCATAAGGTTTTGAAGTAGGATAGCAGGATCATGGGAAATATCACAAAATGGCGGCTTCATTGTAGCAAAATGTTCCCATTAATAGGAACATTTTGGTTCCCATTAATAGGCATGCTACCGGACTGGTGTACGTAACTTGTTGATTATTTTGCACCATAAGGTAAAATGACTGATTTAGGTTGGGTATGGGTATAGTTCATGTTGGAAGATGTCACCTTAATTAATGCTTGCTGTTGTGTCTGTAATTCTATAATTTGATAAGATTAGGATATAATCAATACATTCTTTAGATATTTTGAGTGTCACGAAAATACATCACATGTTCAGGACTACTCGATGACAAAACATCATTAATTGATATCCTTTGCGGACCCGAATGCTTCAAATTTACGCGTAACCAACAACAGTAACAGGCGGAGCGCGAGATGTGACTTCTCTTTTCTGGTGGGTAATTTGGCCCACCACCATGGGTGTAGGAAGCTTTCGAAAATTGGGGGAACGACCTCTTACTGAGGCTTTTAGGGACACTTCCCAAGTCATGTCCCCATCCTAATCTGTAGATAGAATAAGTGAGCTCAAAACAACAAAGTAAAGTAAAAGAGGCACTTCATTTTTAGAAAGAGGCACTTTATCAAAGGGGTCACATTTCTCCCGTACAAAAGTCTCCAGTTTCCTACTATTAAGACAAGTTATTGAGGGGCGCTTTTCATTGTCAAAAGGGGCACTTTTGAACCTCCGGTTCCTACACCTATGCCCACCAGTCACTTTATTTGTCCTACCACTTTTCTTTTTCAATAATTGTTGTACTTTCAAGGTAAATACTCGTATCCAATTGTTTTCATATTATTTTTTCTTCAAAATGCAGTATCTTTTACTCCAGCACCCCCCCCCCTACCTTTCTCTTTCTCTCTCTCCCCGACCCAACGCGATTGCGCCGCTTCTTTTTAACGGATGCATTGCCAGATTGCCCACTGGTGTGATTTTTACAATCAATTGTGCACCAGTGGTAATTCCCTAAAAGATCCACGCTTCTCTTTGATAAATTCGCAAAAATCAGCGCCTCATCAGGTGCATGTTTAAACTGTTAAGAGCGAGCATATACGCATAGGTGCCGGTATGGTTAGGTCCACAACCATTTGATGACGAAACCCATTAATTCCTAGAACCCAATTACAAAAAAAAATTCTTCTTTCAAATATAGAAATGTTATCACTGTTTTTATCTTTTACTAAACTGTACGTCATTCTATGCCCTTACCCACCCACTCCCCTGGACAAAATGTCAAGTAGGCAAAATGATATTGCGAAGGAGAGCAGCCGTTGTGAGTCTATTGGTCCAACCAATGTTAAACAAAACAAATGAAATTCTTTTTTTAAATATTTATATCGGCTGCCTTAAAGAGCGTATATGTTCAAAGTCATACAAATGAAATTCACTTTTGGTTTTCATTCACAAAAAGGTGAAAATGAAAATACTACAATTCATGTTTCTATTTCTTTTAAAAGTCAACAATACAATTTTTGAGGGGGCAAAACGATACTTTCACCCCCTAGCATTTCATCTAAGGGGGCATTTCACCCCCTCGACCCCCGTGATTTGTGCCTATGATGTTCTAATTAAAAAGACTACAAGCATAGGCGGCTGTAAATTTTTAATTGGAGGGGGAAACATGGTTAGGGGGGAAGGGGGGAACATGCTTAGGGGGCAAAAAAAATGAGCATCCTTCTGCGCATAATTCAAGCATTATTTACTAAGCAACACAGTATTTAGCAAATCATTATCAATTCCCCTCCTTGCCCCGATGGCGTGCCGCTCCGCCTAATCTGCTGGAATAAAGGCTATACTTTTTAGCTCATGGAAACTGGTGGCTCGTTGCATGAATCAACATTACATGCATTCTTGCATCTATATAAAGATTTTATTATCATCTACTTCACATGAAATTTCTTATTTAAATAAGCTTCTTTTCAGTTACATTTTCCTCCGTTCGAAACTTTTTAGCTCCCTTTTTACGTACCGATTCACGTACCGATGCAATTTGTGTCATCAATTATTAAAACGTCATTAAAAATTCCGGATTAATTATACAGTGGCCAGCTTGGTTATCTCCGTCCCATATGGCATAGGCCCACACGATACAGAAATGCAAGGCGCGGATCCAGGAATTTCCGAAAGGGGCGAAGGGGGGACATCAGTTCTGACTAACTTCTGTTCTGTTGTGCATGAGGTTTGATACTCTTTGCGCAAAACTTGCAAAGAGGTTATTCTTCACACACTCTAGCTTTAGACTTACGTAGATATCAATTTTAATTTGGATGGAAACTTTTATCAAAAATAGACTAAGTGCGGAAGATATGTGTGTAGGGGGGAGGGGGGGTGGGGTACGCCTCATGGATCCGCGCCTGAATGCATACTGCTTTTTAAATTGTTAGATCTTAGATTCAATTTCTAAGCATAACTCAAAAATAAATACTTTTTTGTTTATAGGTAATTATATGTTCTGCACATAATTGTATGCTTCTACATTTACAGATGACAACAAAAATCTTTTAAAATCTTGATAGATTTTCATAAAATTTTGTTGCAGTGTTTTTTTTTTTTAATCAGTTATGAGATCATTTTGCCATTGATCATAAAGTGAACTTTACGGAATTTCCTCGCATACGGATCTCTTACTCCTCCACATCTCGTCATCATTTATTAAGACAGCCGAGATAAAACGTATTTTTTTTACTTATATATCCCTCACTTAGTAGTTTTCTAACAATGGTTTTAGGTTTATCACCGTCAGGGGTGGCGCGCATCGGGGAAAGGGGGATTACCCCCAATAATTTTAAGTGAGCATGTGTTGCACGTTACCTCATCAGCACGTCCTCAATATTCTGAACGTTCCGTCAATCATGTTACCTACCTGACCTATATGACGCAGAAAAATAGCACTTCAAGGGGTGGGGACTTTTCGGTTTCTTTCAAAGTGTGGCTCGTAGGCCTAAAACTGATAAAGTTGTATTTTATAGGCCTATGTTATCCATAGGAATGCATATAGCCTGTCCCATGACATGATCATCCGTTCTTTGTTACCATTAAAATGCTAGCGTGCCAACATCTGAAAAAGAAAAGTAGTACCGGGCAAAGAGGTAAAGAAGAAAACGAAAGATCGACGCTTGTAATTCAGACGTCATTCAGTGTTGTGAAAATGGAAATAGAATTATAAAATTTGTCTATCATTTAGTTGTAAAAGAACAGAAGTAGATCACTTTCAAAACACACAATACATATTTATTCCACTTCCACATTCTGGGTCCGTATCCAGGGACACCATATGATTTTAGTTTTAACAAATCAAAAGTTTTAAACAAGAGTGCACGACTGGGACTGAGAAAACGTATTGCATCTTTTTTATATTCGTTTTTTGATCTTCTACTGATTTTCAATAACTGGATTTTTGCTTTCAGTTGTTTCAACACGCATTTAGAACAATAAATATCTTTTAAAACCTCCCTCGGTCGTGTCGGTCCTCCGAAAATGTTATCTATCCGCTTTAAACTTTTGAATTGATAATATAAAATATATCCGTCGCCCCCTCCCCCTCTCTCTCCCTCACCGGTGTTTAAAAGACGTTATTCAGTAATGTTTTAGTTTTTATTGCTGCATTAACCTGTTCACTATGCTCATTACTGGTCCATTCAATGCTTGTTCATTGGTTGTCAACCGGAAAATCATAGTAGCAACTTCGGGATGGAAAGTGCCGAGAACCTTCTTTCCCTTACTCTTCGGAAATAAATACCTAATTACATATTTACAAGTTTAATGTGAATTATAAGGTTCTGCTTGATAAAATGTTGGGAGACATGTTCGTCCCCGCTAACAACATATGCCGGAAATTCCCTTTAAACCCCAGAAATGGCGGAATTTTTTCAAGGGGAACGTGGGGGGGGGGGGACGATTTCGTGGAGGGGGGGGGGTCCTCCCATGCAACCGTAGCGCCGCCACTGACCCCGATTTACTGTGACTCGCCCGTCGTGCTCATTTGATCACACACTGCATGCATGGAAGGCGACACTTTGGGGAAGATACTGGCAGGATAAGCATCATAATTGAATGGTAACCAGGTAACAGATAAACAGATTTCACAAAAAGGATCGATCTTTTTCGCATTTTACCTGACCATTAGTGGGTGTCCCGACTCGCAAAAAGTGACTATTTAGGTTTTACCACTCAACAGGATGTAAAATAGGTTGAGATATATTATTAGGGTTAAGTTCGACAATTAATGATGACTTAAAAATGTATTTCTTTCCTTGTACGTAACTCCAAGGTTTTTCTATCCAGCTGTAGAAAAGTACTGTTAAAATGACTATCGCTGTAACCTACAAACGGTGTTGTTAAGGCGGTGTGGCATTTCGTCCAAATATGAAATTCTAATTTATTATAGCCCTACTCATTTATTTCCACCCTGCGTATTTAATCAAAGTTGTGCATAGAGAGACACACGCCGTTGGTCGCCCAGTTAACAAGTTAACAAAATTCTGAGACACTGGGCGACCAGGATTTTTCACCTTAATCTTGATTTTGTCATAATTTCTAAATTTGCCAGATAAAGTGACGATTTGTAATTCGAACTATTTCTACATGAGCTATTTCTACATGAGCCAGTTTAGTATAAATGTTCCGTTAAATTTGAAGGTGAACAAATTCAATAATCCTTCGCTGAATTTCGATCTTCGCACCAGTGACCTATGGATGATTACGGTCCCTCGGTGACATTTTCTTCAAAATGCACTGGACACACGTCAACAAATTAAAATCAGAACTTATCGTCTACTCCTGGGCGAGGCACACTCCTGTAGCGCATAAACCATTACAAATGAAACTTCTTTTCCTGAATTGAGGATACATAAAGATCATTCTGCCATAATAAACAAGTTGTGACGAATGAAAATGAGGGCGTGGAGGTGGGGAGTTGAGTTTGCTGACTCAAATGGCTATTTCTGTCCTATTAAATGTGCCCTTGCTTTGATGTTACCTCTTAATAGTCAACATAATTGTCCTTTTTTTTTATCTACATATCTGGGGACGTTTGACCCCGATATGTTCACCTCCTCGTTGTATCACTTTATATAGGGTATATGGACAGGTAGCAACCACTTTGCATAAACAAATGCCCTTTATATAAACACTCACCACAAACACTTTCTTAAAAAATCGATCCCAAAATGTAAAATAATCGGCTTATTTCTGTATTTTTAGGTCTCCAAACGTATGCTCATTACGCATCATTTTTTTTCTTTCTCCTTTTTCTTGACGTATGGAGATCCTCTCCGATTAAATGACACACAAAAGTAACACAATGCATGCAATGGTAGGATTTCTATATCAACTTTCCTTTTGTCCTTTCCCCGATCGTTTACTCACTCAATAAATGAAGTATAACTTTGTAAAATTACGTTTATCGGTACTATTTTTGCACAAACATTTCTGCGGATTCTTAAATTTTGTTCCAAAAATGGTAGTAAACACAACACTAACGTTATGTGAAAGTTACAGTGTACCTAACGAGTGGAATTCAACAATCATAAAGAAATAATGGAATTGAACTTGAGTCGATATTTCCTCTTTATCTACAAGAAAATGTCACTAAATAATTAATAAGAACATTCGTAGTTAGCAAATTTATGTTTAAGCGATATTCTGATGTCTGATGCAACGAAACTGATGTCTGACGTAGGCTGCCATTACGGCTTAAGTAACACAGTGCAGTGAAAGTTATAGTGTTGTAGGCGTTAATAAAAGCTCGCCAAATTCGCCGTGTCCCTATTTTTACGTCACACGCCTCTTTTTAATAGTGGAAGTCCAGCCGTTTCTTGAGGCTTAATTTGTTTACTTTTTCGCGTATACCTCAGACATTCAGAAACGAGTGGAAATTTTTCATAGATATATGTTTAAGAAATTTTCAGGATATCAAACAGTCAAAAGGAATATAATGATGGTAAAATCTCTTTCCATATACCTTTAAGGTATTAAAGTATAATACTTTAATTCAAACATGTTACCGATAATGCCGCATCATCACCATCCTTACTTCCTTATAGTCCCTAAATTTCTCCACCAGACGCATAGGCTGGAAGCAGGGGAATGTCAAATGGCAAATTTTTTATTGAATGCTCTTTCTCAGGTTGTGAACTAAAATTGGGGTATTATTAATATAAATTGAAAAAATTGTAAACTGGAAAGAAAATTTCAAACTTAGGGGACAATTTGCAGATTTGTTAAAATCAGAGGACAATTCGCAGATTTGTTAAAATTGGAGGACAATTTGTTAAAATTGGAGGACAACTTGTTAGAATTAGAGGACAATTTGTTAGAATTAGAGGACAATTTTTTACAATTAGAGGACAATTTGTTAAAATCAGAGGACAATTTGTTAGAATTAGAGGACAATTTGTTACAATTAGAGGACAATTTGTTAAGATTAGAGGACAATTTGTTACAAGTAGAAGACAATTACTCAGAAAACAGTCATCTCAGAAGGTTGCTCTGCTAACAGGAGATTCCCGATGAGCAGCTCAGTATACAGAGGCGGAGGGGAGAAGGGCAGGGGGAAGCTGTCCCTGAACGGATTTCACCTTCCCGGTTGCATGCTCTCTGCCAGGTTCGGAGGTGAATTTGGTAAATTATTAACATAGAAATGGAAAATGTGCTAAAATCATTGGATCTTTTGGTAATATTTCCCGAAAATTGACCAAACTTTCCCGAAGTTGGTCAAAACTTCCCGAAACTGGCAAAAATCTGGCAATGTTTTTTTCCGAAAACTGGCCAAATTTCCCAAAACTGAAGAAAATTTCCTGAAAATGAAAGAAATTTTCCGAAAATGAATACAATTTTCCGGAAATGAATGAAATTTTCCAAAATTGAAGAAAATCACCCAGAAATTGAGGGAATATCTCCCGAAAAATGAAGGATTATCTTTTGGAAACTGAAGGAAATATCCAGATTAGCAGCAACTTTTGACATGTTTGATAGAAGCTTAATTTGTTTCACTCGTAACCGGATTTTTTGGGAAGGTTTTTGCCTCCCTAAAACGTGACCCGTCCTACACCCTGGCAGTATACGTTTAAGTTTTTGAGGGAAGCATAAATAATGTAAGGTATAAGGCCAAAAGTAGGAGGAAAATGGTGCCGCGAAAGAGCAGAAAGTTGGATCATTTTTTTGTTTTTCTGTTCCAAACTTGACTGTTTACCGAAGGTATGCATTCTTTAGTGTTGGCTGACACAATCAGACTTAAGGATATGTTACTTTAGCATACTGACATACTGACATATCCTGGTCAGATAATGTATGGGCGCGCTATACTCATTGATATTTTCATATTCACAAAAAGGTAAAAAAGGCTAGGTAATTAACTTTCTGTTTGTTTCAATTTCGAATTAGACTTTTACATAACAATACTTAGAAATACTACTTAGATCAAATGAATCAAGTGTTTTTGAGCATTTGCACTCCCATGTAGTTTAGTATGTATATGCCCCCTATATTATTGCAATTTGCAATTAAAGAAAAAGGCGTTGACGTAATGAATCAAAATGTGTGAAAAAGAAGGCGTCATGCAGACATGTGCAGATATGAACAGTAAACCCTGGGATCCCCGTATTTACGTGGGATTTACCCTGGCAAGGGCAGATGGGTGAATCTTTTTCCAGATCTGTTTTTATATTGTGATCATGATGTTTACATCTTATATGGTTATCGAATAGAGGTTGGGGAGAATGAGGAGACATTAGATCCCACTTTATCCGACTTATTATCTTTTGTTTGGTGATGTTCTGTATCTGATCATGATCTTGTGATTTTTCCCCCACATTTGATTTTTGGAAAATTGGATTTGCTCTTCAAAATCCGGAAACAATATATTTAACCTTTACGGTATATTACAGAGGAAGGAACAATAGACACAAAGATAAAACAAATAATCGAAATAGCCAGGCAAAGATTCATCAACATCTGAACATGAAAGACATCTTAACTTCTAAATTAGTAAAAAAAATAGCAACTAGAAAGCGGCTCACTAGATGCGTTTTGTCAACTTTCCAATATTCTAGTGAAACCTGGACTTTAAATCAAGATATCATAAAGAGGATTGATACTTTGAAATATGGCTTTATAGGGAAATGCTTAAAGTCCCATACACAACACATGTGAGTGGCAAAGATGTCTTATTTAAAGTAAAGGAAAAATACTTAAACCTCAATAACCTGATAGCCTAAAGGAAACTCAAGTATTTTTATTTTGGACATGCTGTAAGGGGAGACAAACTACATAAGCTACTCACTACGGGGGAAGGTGAATGGCAGGCAGGTTCGATGCAGACCACGGAGGACCTGGCTGACTGATATCAAAAATTGGACGGGTCTCAACCTTAACATGCTTGCACTTCCCTGCTTAAGGAGTGTGTGAGACATGCAGCTGATCGCCTCTACTGGAGACGGATGACCGCACACCATTCTACCTTCTGTGGACTGGTGGATGCGACCTCCTGTGTTCCTGTGTGTGTTTACAGCGTAAACATAGGACTTAATCAATACAAATAATTATTATTCATTTACTCATACTGTTATATCATTATTATCATATAAAATTTTATTTAAGATGACCTATTTTTTAGCCACAAATTCATGCGAATTTATTCCCCCCGAAATTCCTCAAAGTTTCAACAGCCACAGGTTCTAAAATGACTAATTGCATGGTCAATAATGTGCTCATAAGCGTGACTCCTTTTGTGTTTTCTACCAGACTGACGTGAAGTGTTATGCAGTTAAGAAAACATTATAAAAAAATATATATAGAGAAATATAGGCTAGGTTTATTCCCGAGCTTATCAATTACAATGTAAACTTAATACCAAAACTGTCTTTTCTGATTAGAAACTGGGACATTCACGTTAATGGAGCGAAAAGTGAGGACGTCTTTTTTGTGATAATTTGTAAACATTTCGTCCACATCTAATGAAATCACGCGATTCTTTTTTTTCTCGTGGATTTAATCTCAATGAAAGTTCGTTCACTCGCCGAGTGCTCTCAATGAAAGTTTGTTTCCTCACCGACTAACCGAGTGCTCTCGAACGTATTTAACTGTGTGTACGTATGTAACTTAACTTATGCACACGTGAAGCAGTTAAGCCTTTATTAAATTCAGATCTTCTCTTCTTCTGGTACAGCATATTAACGATAGTTACAAAATTATAAGGCCTACTTAAAACTTGACAATTTTAGCCGATAAAGAAGCCTAGGGCTAGGAGGATTTGGCTAATACTGCAGGCTAGAAGTATGACTGAGTATTTGACTGTAACGTAAGTGTAATAGCCGCAGCTGACAGAATCGTCAACAGGGTGTCCTTTGTATGACGTCATAGCAGAGTAGACGCTTCTAGAACAATGACGTAATTTGTTTACATTTTCCTAATATTCAACAATGACAGAATTAACACTCCCACGGCCTTGTAACACACGTGTCTGTGGCCAGCTGCGAGACTACTTACGAGAAGTGAATTAGGGTAGAACGGAACTAATTATTCTCCCTATTGAAACCTATGATGAAAGAGTCAAGTTCGGGGTCCTTTTTGTACCAGAATGTTATAGATTTGGGAAATTTTGTGATGTTTTCCAAAAAGTACCATCTAATATATCTCGGGTGAGGGTACCTTCGATAGGGGGTCACCAGAGGTTTTGGTCTTTTTTTTTTAGGCCGAAGTGAAAAGGTGTTGTACAGCCTCACCAAATCACTCAAATTCTGGTATGGTTCCATGGTAAAATAGTTCCCCAATGAAACTGTTTGTGAAGCAGATTTTATCAAGTTTGGATATGAATGATCAAGACCTATATATACTCTAACTAACTATTCCTGAAATTTGCAACTTCCCAGCTTCCTGTCCCGTGAAATGGGACCTCTCGAAAATATTTTTATTAGCCCTTTTTCTGGTTAAACTCGCAGACTTATGGAAGCATATACTGGTCAAAACCTCGGAATTACGTCGCGTCGTAATTTGAATCACGTTGCGTCGTAATTTGAATTACGTCGCGTCGTAATTTGAATTACGTCGCGTCGTAATTTGAATTACGTCGCGTCGTAATTTGAATTACGTCGCGTCGTAATTATTTTTACTACGCGACCTAAATATTTACCGGCATATGTTTTCATACAGACTTGACGTTGAAGTAGCATGTTGATATGTGAGACATGTTTCGGGGATTTTTTCTAAAAGCATTTATTTCCCAAAGAAACAGTGACAAATGCAAAGAAGATTGATTGGATTTTATCCAGACTTTCACATCGTAACTTTTAAATTAAGATTATACTACATAGTTTGGTCTCACCAAAGTTTAGGAGCAATTTTGAAAAATATTCTCTTGTGAACATGTCAGTAGCCCAGCCTTAGCCTAAAGTGACCTTCGCTGTCTCTTATACTTTAAGTTAGTCTAGTACGCCCTAAGTTTAACAACTGCTGCCACTTTTTTACTGATCTGTAACGATGAAAGAAATAGTAGGCCTACTACAGTACTAAGGATTGTTTTTCGGACCTACAATCTTGGACAAAACTTTTTATGAAGTTACTTTTCAATTGTAAATTATTCCACATTTATAAATCAGAAATGCTGGATTTTTTTTCTTTCTGTTGCTTCTTCAATCTCTACTCTATTAATTGTAATTAATATTTTAGAATTATAAGGACATTTTAATAGTTTCATTGATGCCGCCAGTGTCCCCTCCCCTACATCACTATAATAATTGTCCTACTCTACCCTCCCCCTCCCCATTCAATGTTGCCCGTTGTTACTGTTTTCCCTGGAAATAACGTTAAAAAAGAAAGAAATTCAACATTGAAAAGGAGAGGGGTATGGGTTACAATTCTCGGAAAAATATTAAAGAAACGTAACACTATAGCATATGAAGTTCTCAAAAAGCCGAAGTGTTCCAGCAGTTTTGTCCAAGATTGTAGGCCTATGCCTACTCCCAATAAAGATATATCCCATAACATTTTCTTCAATTTAAGATGATCTGCAAGGGTTTAAACTTCAGTCACAACTGCTAAATTAATTTTGTTCACCTAAGTATAGCTTAACGTTAGACCTCAGATAGTCCTTGAGTACTAGGCCAACCTACTTCCCTTTAACAACTTGGAAGTTTCAAACCCTTGTATGACACTATAACCTTATTTCGGATGAAATCACTCTACCTATTCAATGCTGTAATGCAAAATAAATTATACCCTATCCATTTAATAGTACCTCAGACTCCATAGCAATCAGTGTTACAAACGCTATTTAGAACTAGCTATCAGTATAAGTTACAGTTGTATAGTTAGCTAGCTGCCTATGGATGCAACTAACTGACTAACGTCAGTGTTACTGTTAATCATTTTACGTGCGTGGGGCCCAGCCAACAAACATTCAGACATTAACAAAGTCAAAAGTTTGAGGTTTTCCGTGGGAAATTTTCAGAAACTTTAGTCAGGTGATGTGTCACATGAGGGTGTACGCAGAATCATAGTGGTGTCATCGTCATGTGACGAGCCATTGGCGACTTCAGTATGACATCATTATGTGTAAGTTGCCATAACGAGAAATGACGCCATAAAGCCATAACGAGAAATGACGTCATAAAAAGACACCCGCTGGAAGATTCTGTCAGCTGCCAACCCCCTTTCCAAAATATTATGTCCTAATGTTACGCTTGCCTAACGACACAGTAAGCCTTGATGTAAAGACTCCTCACTGATTTATTACCAAATGTTAATTAAAGTACGTTTCAACAGTAAAAAGACGCCAACTCCAAATAAAGTTTATTAGGTGAATACGCGTTTACAAGAAGAAAAAAAAACAATTTCCTGTGCATTTGTGAAGTCCTAAGAATTGGCCGAATACCCTACACACCTAAGCATATGTGCATGATCGACAGCACAGCAAAGCTATGAATATTCAAATCCAAAGAGGCTGTATCAGTGTATGGAAAGCCTATACAAGACACACACTGGATTATTTATGAGACTCCAATAAAATACGCCCTCGAGTGCTCCTTTAACTCGGGATTGCTGGGGAATCCCATACTCACGGTGTTAAACAAACTGAACTTTTGCATTCAAAAACTCGAGAAGGCGATTATCTGCTGAAGAGATGTTTGTGGGCATGCATAAGCAGACGGGGAACATTTTCCAATGCCGGAATTTAGGCACAAGGTATATAAATGAGCTAAAGCTTAGGGCCTCGCATCAAAAGCGGCGTTACGTTGACAGTTGATCCTTAGAAAGAAAGAAAAAGTGGAGAAAACTTGCAGAGCGTTTCATTTTATATTTATAAGTTACGAAATAAAACCAGCGTTGTCGTGATCAGGTGGAGTACCACAACATTAACTGCCAATCAAGCTCCTGGCATTCACGGATTTCTTGTCTGCTCCCAGTCAGTGCTTTATATCACTGGGCTATAAGCTTCTTCAGCTTAGTCTGCTTAAGGTCTCATCATATCTTAATCCGACCCTAAAATTTCTCCTTGTTTATGTCACATTACCCAGAACCCATACAGTGGCGGCGCCAGGATTTTGGTAATGGGGGAAAGAGAGGGGCAATTTTCCCCACGAAAAAGCCTATAAATCGGACAAAATCTTTTGAGGGAAAGTGGGGGAAAGCGATCTCGTGGGGGGAGGGGGGAAATGACCACCATGCCCCCTCCACCCGTCGCGCCGCCACTGAACGCATACTGCCTTATGTGATGTCTGTATGTCGGGAGTAGAATCAGGAACTGGAGTTTATTCTGAGTGTATCATAGGCCTCACGATCCAGTCGTTTGTTCTCATGATTGGAAAATGTATATATTTTCATGATCTGTACGTGATGTGGCATATTATAAACACACGCACGTTTTATTTATAAACTTCATCAACCATTTCTTTGTTTTGGCTGAAATGTAGCAAAAATATGATGTAATGCATTGGTAACAACATTTGAAGCAAAATTTGCAACAACAAAAAAATTATGTCAAAAATGTTAAAAGTTAAACCCGGTGAAGATGCATTTTTTCTATAAAACATGGTCTTCATGCGGTCGTTTCGTCTTAACCATCGTGTTTATGGGTTTTTATGCATATCATTGCCAACTTGGTTATCATCATCATCCTGATTGTCATCGTATGGTGCAAAATACTTAATGGCTTGGACCTGGAGTTTTACATCCAAGGGCCGTATTCAAATGTATAATACGCTGAATGCATGAACAAGCAAGAATCGCGAGGTCATGGGCAAGCTAACATTTGGGGGCCCCTCATATCTCCGCGAAAAATTCTGAAGAGCAAAAAAAAAAAAACCGTCTTCGGCTATTACATTCATATCGTTTTCGCCATTGTCAAGCATGGGTGTTCGCCGATTTTTCCCTTGTGATTATGATTTCCATGGTCATTCACGTTTTTGCTCCCTTAAAGTACATTTGGGGGCCCTGAGCCCGGGCAACTTGCCCCTCCCCTCTCGGCGGCACTAGATAAGAACTTAACATAATTATGTAAATTGTCTGTCATTGATGAGTTCTACCGTGGAATCCTTCCCATCATAGAATTGCTCAGGGATGATTTAAATGTTAGGAGTTTCAAACACCAGAACATAATATAGGTAAATATGGAGCCCGAATATCAAAATTATGGAATGCCAAAAGGACCACCAAATATGTTCGCAAAACATATGTTTGGAAACTATGTGGTCGCATAATATAAGTTCGGAAAATTAATATGCTCGCAAAACATATGTTCGGAAACAATATGGTCGCAGAATATATGTTTGGAAAACTAATATGCTGGGAAATATATGTTCACAATTATAAATGTTCGAAACATGTTCGGAAACAATTAAGTTCGGTAAATACATATTCGCAATCTTAAATGTTTGCAAAAAATTTGTTCGCAATTTATATGCTCGCTAAAGATATATTCGTAATACATGCCTTTATTTGAGATATATGTTCACAATTTGTATGCTCGCTAAAGATATATTCGTAATATATGCCTTTATTTGAGATATATGTTCACAATTTGTATGCTCGCTGAAGATATATTCGTAATATATGCCTTCACTTGAGATATATGTTCACAATTTGTATGCTCGCAATTAAGATAGTTCGTCGCGAAATGTGCTTGGAAACAATGGCGTATGCATATTCATGGCTGCATATTCATGTATCAATGATACGTGAATTTCTGGGGTCGTGTTTTAGTTTTTTAGCTGATTGGTTGGTTAGTAAAAACGAAAAATTCCCGGCACTCTATTGGTTAAAGTATACCCTGACGTTTCACGCTCGGCGAAACTCGGTTTGAAAAGGTAGCGAAGGTAGTGATTGCGAACGAATGTTTTGCAAACATACAAATTTCGAACATACCTGTTTTCGCAAAGATGTTGCAAACCGAATATATTTGATTCCCGAACGTATATTTTACGAACATAATGATTTCCGAACATAGATTTGGCGAGCTTATTAGTTTTCGAACATTTTTTTATTTAATTTTAATTTTTTGCGAACATATTTGGTGGTCCTTTTGGCGCTTCATACAAAATCTTACAGGTTTAAGCTCGCCATTGGTATCCTTCTTATTGTGACAACATTTTGAAAACGATGGAAAAAATAGATAATAATGGAGAGCTTTTCAATTGATGACATCACAAATTTGCATATTCATGCTTGTTTAGGCCTGACAAATAGAACAGTTGTAGAATGGTCATTTTTTGCCAATTGTGGTGGGATTTATTGCATATTCATAATTTCAGACAATCTTCCTCTGACCTCATGACGATATAGTTGACTATACCTAATGACCGAATATGCCTATAGACTGCTCGGTCATTTATAAGTCCCTAGTTCTGTAGTTCTAGCACTTTGTTTTATTTTACTGTCCTGGGGAAATACAGAAAAGTAATGAATGATCCATAAAACCAAGATGAAAGTTAAAAAGAATATGAAATAGTTATCTATATCTTTAGTTGTTTTGATAATGAGCAGTCTAAAGATAAATACAAGGTCAGAGAAAAGAAACCGGGCACTTTAAAAGCAAACGTGGTTTATGTAGCACGCGTACGTGTCACTGATATTAAGGTCGTCAAAGTTACAACAATTTCACATTTACAAAATGAAATTCACTTTGAAATTCAATTAAGATAAATGTTTTTCTGTAAACAAATTCCCACCCAATCGTGATACCATACCTTATAATTGTCAATTTAGAAATACTGCAGATATTATCGATTTACTCATTTTTCGTTTTGTATCTTGAAAAAGTACCGGTATTGCGTAAAACTTTTTTTAATGAGCAATGCTTTTATCAAAGAACTTTTACATAACCTCTTTGTTTTTATTCATTCAATATTTCCTATATTTCAATATTTCCTGGCAAAAGTTGTTGAATCATTTATTTATTCGAATGATATCAATATTTTCTGCCAAAAGATGTAAATTGTTTGCAATTGTTTACCTAGATGATACTATGATGCTCAACCCCCCCCCCCAAAGAAATTTATCATACCTAGCCATTATATCCAGCCCCTCTTAATTATGTACACGTACCCCATATGTTTTTGTATAGGTAATCGATAACCCTCAACGATACTCACTTGCCTACAAGTAAAAGAATTGTAAGACAATTCGACTCAGAATTTCAGCATATGAACAAACTGACAGATGAACAGACGAATGGACAATGGAAAATTCCAGCTTTCTTTACCGTCTTCTTTTTATCTCAAATTACGCGCGGTATCAGGTGCAATGTCAGATGGTGTTATTATTATGTACATTTTTGATCAGCTTTGCTACCAAACACAATTCTGAGAAGTTTTACGAAAACAGAGACCCTGGTATAGGCCTAAGAAAACAGAGACCCTAATATAGGCCTACGAAAACAGAGACCCTGATATAGGCCTACGAAAACAAAGACCCTGATACAGGCCTACGAAAACAGAGACCCTGATATAGTCCTACGAAAACAGAGACCCTGATATATGAAAACAGAGACCCTGATATAGGCCTACGAAAACAAAGACCTGATATAGGCCTACGAAAACAGAGATCCTGATATAGGCCTACGAAAACAGAGACCCTGATATACGAAAACAGAGACCCTGATATACAAAAACAGAGACTCTGATATACGAAAACAGACCCTGGTATGCAAAAACAGAGACCCTGATATACGAAAACAGACTCTGGTATACGAAAACAGAGATCCTAGTATACGAAAACAGAGACCCAGAGTACGAAAACAGAGACCCTGGTATATGAAAACAGAGACCTAAAAAGTACCCAAAAACAGAGACCCAAAGTACGAAAACAGAGACCTGATGTTTTGGTCAAAATCTGAAAATTAATTAAGATGAATGTTCTGGCATCGTGTTTATATTCTGCTATACTGCCCTAATCAAAGGATTTTGGCCCTAGTGGAATGGCCCAACTTTATAAGGGATATTCTGAGAATATAAACATGATGCCAGAACATTAATCTTTTTTTCTTTTCTTTTTAATAAAATGTTACTTTTACTCTAAAACTCCTCCTAAAACGAAATTTTTATATCGATTGTTTGAATAAAAAACACCTTTATTTCGAATAATTTCGAAGAAGAAACCCATCGATAAAATGATTAATCTAGTGGCACATTCCATACCAATGGCACATTCCATTTACCAAATTGGGTGAGCAAAGATCGAACAGCAATTAAACATCAAATTAAAATATCACTGACAACATAGAAATTGAATTTTAATACTGAATTGTATAGAACGATACGTTAATAATTGAAACAGCATTAACCATTACCATAAAACAAAAGAATGAAATAAATCAGTTTTAGTTGTTTCCATATAACCAAGGAGGTACCACTTTACTAAAGTGGTACCTCCTTGGTAAAGCTTTCAACTGTCTTATAATTCTTCTCTGAATCCTTTATTAAACTGTCGATATCAAATTTCAAATCAAAATTAAGTTCTGATCCTATTTCCTCTGACATTTTTCGACGTTTTCGGTGCATTCGCATGAGGACGGATAGACGGACAACCGGCACAAGCAATCGAACGTACGGTTGTTATGGTTGTAGCGTAATATCTATTACGTAATGTAATTTCAAACGTCGGTCCTAAAATAAAGTGAATCAGTCCGCGCGGAATACGTTATCACCTTAACACTATCGCTGGGCATTTCACGTATATAATGCCCCCGTTGCCGTGGTCAAACATAGCAACCTACATAGTCATCATCATCGTCATCGTCATCGTCATCGTCGTCATCGTCATCATCATCATCCACCACCACTACCACTACCACCACCACTACCACCACCACTACCACCACCACTACCACCATCACTACCACCACCACTACTACCACCACCACTACCACACCACCACCACTACCACCACCACCACCACTACCACCACCACCACCACCACTACCACCACCACTACCACCACCACTACCACTACCTCTACCGCCACCACTATCGCCACCACCACCACTACCACCACCACCAGCTAAAATTTGCATAAAAAGTGTAATCTAAAGCGGTGTACAATTGATTTTTCAAATATAAAATCATAAAAGTATATCATTATGAGGTCATAAAACATAAAAATCAATGAAGATAGACAAAAAAAGGTAGTACTAGGTAAAATCATCACAAAGTAAAATTATCAAAAGTAAAATATACGGTAATATAAAAATAGGCGTTTTCAAACAAGGAAAGTGTACCTGTGTATAGGTGTAGGACTGGTTTTCAAAAATGAGAATCATAAAAGGTGAAAATATAAAGACCTAAAACATAAAAATCAATAAAGATATCGAAGATAAAAGTAGTACCAGGTAAACTAATCACAAAGTGAAATAATTAAAAGTAAAATATACAAATCTATAAATAATTTAAAAGTAAAAGGTATAAGGTACAACAGTTTTCTGATCAATAACAACCCGAAAAGAGCATTACATTCTTAGTTTAATGCTCTTTGAATTTTGAAAATAGCATTTTTCAAGTTATAAGTAATTAAAGTTTGATCATTTTTTAGGTTATTGAAAAAATGTGATGTATGAACAGCAGGAAAATGCCCGAAAATGCAATTTTTCTCCATATTTCTTGTAATTTCAGATCTTGAAAATGTTCCAAATGCCTCTCCAGCTTGAAATTGGTAGGGGTGTGCACAAGATCAAATCCTCTTCATTAGAATATCTTCTCTTTTTCCAAAAGAAATGGCAGAGGATTAAAATACGATGGATTTATATAAGAAAATAGAAACTATGTCCCATTCCTACATCACAAGAGCAGCACAAACATTTGCACAAAAATCATCACAAAGCTGTAAAATGGCCGAAGTTTAACCAATTTTAATGGAAATTTGTTTTCTTTTCTTTCTCCATGCTATTAGGGGATTTCAAATCAATGTAGCTAATAGTGCCACTACTTGTCCATAAACCTTTAAACATGGGAAGTGTGGGACTGACCCAATCTCAGATGGGAGACTGTGAGTCCAGACTATGGGTAGGGTGACACAAAGCCCGTTCACCAAGTTTGGAGTGAACTCTGGAGAGTAGCTGTAGCTCGGAACATTGTGCGCATATTCAGATATCACGTGCAATATCAATCACTGCAATATGACGTCTCTGAAAAGCTCTACCTTTCCTTTTTAGGTCAGGAAAATTCTTCAACCGAAAAGGCATTCATTTCTTCGTAAGCCTCAACGAATGAAAAAAAGATCGTTAAACACAAATTTGATAAACTTCTACTTTAATCAATTACATATAGATCTATAATGTTGTTTTAGCTACCACAAGCACATTTTAAGTTCTTTTCAAATCATGTTTTGTAGAGAAATCCCCAAAATGCTTAAGTTATTCATGGGCGGGAATTAATAGGAATTGGTGAAACAGTTTTCCTCACCTGTAAAGTACATAAAGCATCGAATGTGAAACTGAATGAAAAAGTCGCTAAGTTCTTTAGACTCATTCAGTCATTGCAAAGGATATGGATCAGAATTAATGTAGCGTTTCATGCCACATATTTGCTCACTGTAAAATAAAAAATAAAAAATTATATCGTTTATTTTGGACGTGGGCGTGATTGGAGCAGTGGCGTGGACGTAAGGGCGTCCCTCTTTTTGTTTTGGTAAATAACGTTTTCAAGGTCCCATAACACCAGACTTGGGGATATTTGAAGGAAAAGGCCAGGTATTTTGAGCAAAAAATAAAGAAATTTGGAGGAAAATGCCTGATCTATTGAGCCAAAAATTAAGAGATTCTGAGCAAAAACATGAAAAAGACGGATTTTTTGAGGAAAAAGTCAAAATTGTTGGTAACTTTTAGATCTGATTTATACATTCGGTTTTCGCGAATTTGTAAGATCCTTTCAAGCAGTGGCGTAACGCCGAGGGAGGGGGTGGGGTGAGAGGATCCCTGGTCCCCGAGGCTTTAGGGGCCCCGAGCCAAAAATTACATTACTTTAAATATTGAAAAGTAGCCAGATTTTTGGTTAGTAAGAGTTCAAATAATTTTACTTATCTAGATATAGGGTCCGAAGGCACCATTATGTGTGTGGGCGCCTGTATTAAATTTTGTCGTCATGATTGCATTACATTAATGTAGTTTTTATGGCAACTTGGGCGGCAGTGATGTATGTATCCAGCTTTTGACGCCAGAGAGAGTGCCGAAAATATGACTTCATAATCGAACTAAAAAATGTCCAATAGCGCTGTCGAACAAACTGACAAAATGACTCAAGCCAATTGTATTACTTGATTAAATGGACAATTTTCAAGCAATTTTTGACGACTATTACATATTGGCGGGTTCTAACAAACTTTAGGCCATGCAACAGTGCCAGCACTATCTGCGATCTTGAACTGCGATTTCTAAAAACATAAATAGTAGGAACTCTTTCAACCAAATTTAGGCAAAACGTAAACAAATCAATGCATTTTTAACCACATTTGGACTATTTCTAACAAACTTTGTGCATTTTAAAGCAAATTTGGGCAATTTTTAACCAAATTTTGGTCATTTTCAACCAATTTTATGCAAAGATTAAACCAATATGGGCATTTATAAATCAGCTTTGGCTTATTAAACTTTGGGCAAATTTAAATCAACAAATTTGGGCCATTTCTAACCAAACTTATAAAACCAAAATACAATTTCTTACTCAAACATGTATAGAAATGTATCCTGATTATTTCACCATACAAAGCTTACCTAAGGAACTCCGCCAGGAAGAGGGGCCCACAAAAGTGTAGCCATGGGGTTGGTGTTGGACACTCCATTCAGCCATTAGACATTTTAAAAAAAAGAGCCAGATATAAAAAGATTGCAGTTTTTTTCTTCTCGATTTTAGACTTTGCAACACTTTGCTTTTCATTATTGCTCATGTAGGTGTTGGGTGAACTATTCTTCTCTTACAAAAAATATATTATTCTTAAAAAGCAGACCCCCCCCCCCCCCTCCCACTTCCGATGTAGAAATCCTGACTGCAATTGGAAAACAGTTGCCCTAATTGAATAACAATTGTTGAGTGACATTTCCACGTTTACACCGCTGAAGAATGGAGTGTAACCTTTTTTAACCTAATTTTACGACAATTTTATTATAAAGCTTACAATTTCTACTGAGTTTACAAATATTATGTAAAAGGTTTAAGATCCATAAACAGGTAGTCAGTTAATTTGTTGAAAAATCCATATTATAAGTTTTGCAATATGATATCGCAATGGGTCCCCTCATCGAAAATCACGAATCAGAAAAATGAAAATTTTTTGAATCGTGATTCGTAAAAAATATTGATGATCATGTTTCTGAGCCACGCGTTAATTTGGAGGCATGCCTTACCAATTTCTTGAAATAGATATTTGGTTATCATCATGTGACTGTATATGAAAAATGCAGGTTAAAGCACATGCTTTGAAATGAACTTTCAAGATTAATCAGTACTTTACGATCACATGAATGGCTTACATCATGAAATGTTTTATAAAGGTGACGTGATGGGCTTAAAATGTATATAATCGCAAGTCTGAAAATGACCTGTACGGTCAAAGTCACATTCTGTAGAAAATACAAATGAGCTACAGTGAGTACATCATCCAACCCATGATATTTAAAACGGCTGAGCAGTAATAGTTTCATATCGAACGGTTGCTGTGGTTGCAGGAAGGCGTACCTTATTTGGCATAC
>JAIGNY010003719.1:185000-205000 GCA_020152595.1 Chiridota heheva | reverse complement strand
GATTAGCTGGGGAAGGTTACATGCGGCGAGGAAAGTAACTCAGGAAGTGCCTCAGGAAATTTTACCAATTCACATATACCCGAAGCTCATGAGCATGGGACATAACTTTACCTTTAGACATAAATACAATTCAAGGTTTCTGATTGGTCGAAATGTGTACACCAACACTGACAAACCAATCAATAACTGACGCGGAAGTGACGTCACTATTTGTATCTGATATAATTTTGTTTTGACGAGATTACCTCCCTGATTTTTTTTCTAAGTTTGATTGAATAAAAAATCAAAAACTGAAATTAATTGTTGAATTATAAGCGCATAATATGTAGTTTCATCCGATGAATCATTAAGAAATTTTCTTGAAAGTTCCGTTAAAGAAAAAAACTATCCTTATCTAAAACTTGCATAACAGATTCGATATGTTAGCCTACATTAAAGGAGCGACATCGCTGTACTAATCAATGAAAAATGTGCACGTTTATAAACTGTTTAAATAAAATAATTTGTCTACTTAATATAGTCCCTTTTGAATGTTTATATCTTTGATTTAATATATTAACGTATACCTTAGAATACATTTGTTCTAATTATTATCATTTTTAGATTTTATTCTAATTTTTTCTGTATTTCTTACGGTGAGTAGAAGCTATCTGGCAACAAATTGATGACGTCAGGAAAGACTGCTCCTGCAACGTGGCATTACTACAATTCACTGGACTCGCGAATTAGGCGCATAACATGTGGTTTCATTCGATTAATCATTTAGATATTTTTTTAAACTTACCGTTAAAAGAAAAAAAACTATCCTTGTCTAAAAATTGCATAAAAATTTCGATATGTTAGCCTACATTAAAGGAGCGATATCGCTTTACTAATCAACAATAAAAAATATGCACGTTCATAAAACTGTTGAAATAAAATAGTTTGTCTACGTTAATATAGTCCCTTTTGAATGCTTATATCTTTGATTCAATTTATTAACGTATACCTTAGAATACATTTGTTCTAATTATTATCAATTTTAGATTTCATTCTGAATTTGTTTGTATTTGTTTACAATGAGTAGAAGCTATCTGGCAACAAATCAATGACGTCAGAAAAGACTGCTCCTGCAACGTGACATCACTACAATTTATTTTGAGACGATATCGTCCCTTTAAAGGCCAGGGGGTGTGGCGGTGTTACATCTCTAATTCTTTATCTAGTCTGTATACGCCTAATTTGTCTCAATGTATCTAATCAGGTCGACGTTGTTACAACTTTACTTTGCTCGTAATTTGCTTTAAAATACGACGTAAGTGAAAGTCAAATTTTACCGACTTCTCTAAACAAGACGACATTGAAGCCAAGTTGCCAATTCATGAAGTGCTCTGATGATTTGACGTTTGATATAAGCATGGAAGTAAAAGAGCTACTTCCATGATATAACTTGGTCTGCAAATGACAATGTAAGGTCGTCGGCTGATACAGCAATTTTACCTCCAATCAAAAGGTAGAATAGTGCCTGTTATTTATTACACTTTTAAAGGAATTTTTCCGTGAATTTTCATTTTCACATATGTGAAAAGAGCATAGGCGTAGGAACCAGGGGGGACGTGCTCCCAATGTTACAGTGACCTACATGGTGTGCCTCCAACTAAGTCATTTTTTTAACCATTGAATTTTTGTTGTAACATATCTTTGTGCCCCCAATGAAGAACATGTTCCTAATTATTCATTTGAATGGATTACTCTTTTGTTTCATTATGGTGAATACATGAAACATTGAATCATTGATAGGCGTATGTGCAAAAGCTCATTCCTCTTAAATTAAAGCAACAATTATATCGTATATACGCATATCATCGACAAATATTAAAGGTGTTTGGACAACTGCAAAATTAAGAATATTAACACTTGAGGAACATTCTCCAAATTTTGAAAATTGTATAATTGGTGAAGATTTAATTATTCTGAATTTATGCAAAACTCATGATGCATATAAATGGAATACAGCTAGAAGATCGTTATATCACCCTAAATCTCAAGATAAGGGACAGTTGTAGTGTTAACGTACATATACACAGATGAATATATAATACAAGACACACAGTCCCGAGTTGTCGGAATAATTTCACGAACGTTAACAGAACTTGGAACGTGCGCCGCTAAAGTGACTTCCTTATCGTCTGTATTCCTCATTCATCTGTTCGTGCAATTGTACTTGGGGTGATGGGATCGGCTGTACTCTTTTAGGTTTTCTAGAGAATTGGCTGCGCTTAATTGAAGAAAAAGAAAACGACATAGAATTAAAAAAACAATGAATTTACTTAAAAAAAGAAAATTCCTCTGTTCATGTATCACAAATTTACATATTACAACTTAAACCAACTTTGGTTTACATTTGATGTTGTTTCATGGTTTTCAGTATGGATTTGGGACAATCTAGCTTATTTTATGTCTTACTTGTCAGTAGATAATCTTTGAATTTTCACCTGTGGATGAAATGAGAAAGATTAGGTATTGATACATATGATGTTTTCGGTGGGAGGAAAAACTGTTTCTGAATGTATACTGCTTGAGTTGCATTGTTTAAGTTCATTTAAAATGATTATGCCGCTCTTGTGCAATGATTTCACATTTCAACAGGGTTTTTTTTAAAGGAATTTTCACTAGTACATCCATTAATTTGTTATGTTGAATAGTTATATTAGTTAGTCCATTATGTTTGATTAGTTAGATTTGATGTTAGAATTGTCCATGGGCCATGCAATTGATGGCAGAAATGACATCGGTAAACGGTTGATTCTCAAAGCAGAAGCGACGCCACCGGTTTGAAAGTGGCGGGGTCAATCTGGGAGAGACGGATCCTCCAGTTTTTTTTATTTTAAAGGATTACTTCAATGGTCAAGCAAGTTTATCTTATACGAAAGAGGACTTTAAGACAAACAAATTAGTGAAGAAAGTTTCAATATCTTATTTCGTTAAGCTTCAAGTTTAAAGTTATGTGTAGAAATTACATGGTGTGGTAAGTCTACTATGGAAAGTTAGCGCCCTCATCCTCACTTCCCTTCAAACGACATAATGTATTTCAAAGAAAATTAATTCAAGTTTTTTTAATATTTCAATCATTTTTCCTAAAAGTTTCTTCAGGTGGTACATTGTAATTACCCTTACTCAGTTACTATATTCTGTTTTACTACTTTCCTGACTTATACATCCAATGGTTTTAAACCACAAAATCGTATCAAAAATATGATAGAAATACCTAAAGACTTTGAGGAAACTGAAATTGTGACGTCACAACTAATCTGATTTCAGTGGTTTTTTCACATATAATAGAGAACTTCAAATTTAAATATCTCCTTAACCTGTTAACGGAATAAGATTTTTGAATGCTTTATTCACCATTTTGTTTGTTTTGAAGTGTCTACAAAAATGCACTCACTTTACTCACTGCTTCAAGTTTTCTTCATAGAATTGGCTGTTGCTCGTTGAAGAAAAATTGACAGAGGAATAAAAAACAATGTATTTACCTACAAAAAAAGAGATGTCCTTCTTTTCATGCATCGCAAATTTTAATATCAAAATATGAAAATTTTGAAATAAGGAAAAGTTGTAAAATCAGGAAAGCGTATCCCTGCATATTGTCGTGGGAATTTTATGCTGTTTTTATGGTTTGCAATATGGATTTGGAGACAATTTGCTCAACTTAACCAATTGATTGTACCTGTCGGTAGACCTTTAAATATCTTTTTGATTTTCAACTGTCAATGAAATGAGAAAAATGATGCATTTGGTGAGAGGAAAAACTATAATGTATTTTGCATGAGTGCCATTTATTGTTTCAGAAGTTCAGATAATATCTCTGGTGCGATGATTTTCAATTCACAGTGTTCTTTACAAGTTCTATCAGTAAATGGTTTCCAAAAATCAAATTTCTTTGAAAATTTGTATTAACGTTAAAGATTAATATCAAAGTTAACATTCAGATGGCGTTCAGAGGCATTCAATTTTTCAACCATACGTGATCTACTTTTGTGCAATTTGGAAATGTTGTGGTTTCGATTCCTATGGATGTGTGATTTTACCAGGTTTGTTACTCTAAACACTTGACAAGTAACATTACCCAAATATAAATCTGTATTCGACCAAAGCATACGAATCACGGACCGGGCCCGTCTATTTTTTTCATACTCCCTATAAGACATGGAGTAAATGTTTCGATTGCGGCGTCAAATAGATGAACCAAAAATCGTAATATCCACAAACAGAACCATGCGGCCTTATGCAGGTGCAACACTACAATGAAAGCCTACATGCCACGTGGGGCTTTATCAATTTCGTAAAGTTTTCAAATAAAATAATATTGTTTTTTTTTTCTTCGGGCCTATATAAGTTTTCGCTTTTGAAATTTGATATATGAAATCAATTTGAAATTTTTGTAGTTCGGCACCTTTGCGTTTTCTTTTTTTAGATTTTATTATCAAGTGAATATCCTTTTGATGCGAGGTCCGCTTAGTTAGATTAAGTCCGGTGCCAGTAAAAGTCAATTTTTCCCCCAGTAAATTTGGGCCCCTCTCCCGGCCCTTATTTCCTAGGAAATTTGAGCCCCCCCAGACAATCAAGTTATAGCCCTTCAGTAAATTTGGTCCTTTTCATAGCAAAAATGGTCCGCTAGGAAATTTGGGCCCAGGCCCTTCTTTTTTACGAAATTTGAAGGCAACAACTTGTCCCCCTTTTGCAAGAAAAAGCCATTCTTCTCCCTTCACACTAAATCTCACTGCCGTTTTGCGTAAAGCACGTTTTTTTTTTCTTTAGTGTATTAGCTGATCACTTCTTATCAATTTTTAGCTTATCACTTCGATACACAAAATTAATTAAAGGAACCGTACAGACACATCAGTAAATTACCCTAGTAAAATCAGTCCGAAGGGGACCAAATTCACTAGACATTCCTTAGGAAATAAGGTCCAGGGGGGGGGGGCTAAAATGTACAATCACACCGGCATTGGATTATCTGCATTTAATTGTTTAAGCTTTTTTTAATTACACGATTTTGGCCGACCTGCAGTACAGACAGCGATTGCTAAAAATCGATCATTTGGATTTTGGCGATAAAATTGGGAAAGAGTTATTTTGTCCTCCCCGTGGCGTCGCGCTATTGGGGGACGGGGCCTACACCTACCCCTCGTTCTCCACATTTTCTTCTCGGTTTTGGAAGCCCCGCCCCGCCCCCACCCCTTCCCCATTCCCCCTTCCTCAACCTCCGTCCTTTCCATGGCGCCGATACTGAATGAAGCTCTTCTTTATCTAATATGATAAAAATAATTATTATAAGTCATCTGATGAAATTTCACATTAATTCTGTCGATATAAACTTTCATGAGAGCGGCCATTTTGTTCATTCGCCCTCTAAAAAATAATGTTACATACCCAGTACAGATTAGAATATTAATGCATTTCTTTAAAATCTATTTCAAATTTTCAAACTTCCAAGAAATGATTGTTTCTTTGCATGAGTCTATCAATTTGTATTTTTATATGATACTAATGATTCAAGCCGTAAGAACTTCATGAAAAAGCATTTTGGAAAGAAAATTTTAAAAGTGAATTATAAAATTCTAATAAATTATGTGTGCTAGCACATAGGGCATGCAAAGGATCTTATCATTGGTATGATTTCAACACAAAATTATAAATGGCAGCGTCCATGTTACAGTTTCAGACTTGTATAACTTGAGAATGGAAAAAGATTTTGTGATGGAGTTTGTGGTAACGCCCCCCCCCCATCCCCATCCCCTCCTCCCTCACCTTCCGTTATTTATTTTCTAGTTCTCTATCATGTATCAAACTATAATGATTGACTTAATGTCTCCTTTAATTAGAAATCTTAACACGCGGGTCATTGGGGAGTTTTAATTACAGAACGCTTCTGTTTGGAATTGAACCCAGACTAAATCTTGATAAAGGATTAACAGATTATTCAGAGAATATTAAAAAGAAACTAGTAATCACCCAATGTATTGCATTGAAAACTCCCTGCGGTTTCGACTTGTGTTGTTGACAGATTTATTTGGATACTAATAACCATAATTTGATAAACAAGGACCCAGATTTATTCAACAAACAAGTCAGAGACCGGGTACAGTGATAAAGTATGGCATTACTTTATTCATAAATTTGTAGTGTTAGTTTGTTTTTTGCCTCATCGAAATAAAAAGAAAAAGGTATATGGCATGTAATTTCCTTATGCTGCAGTATTGGTATCAACAATGAGGTAAAACACGCTATTTTAAGTAGTTAATAGCAATTTGCCTTCTGTTGGTTAAGGTTATGCTTTTATCAGTTATATGCTTCTTTCCTTTTTATGACGTTTAACAGTCTATAGTTAATGGAATGCGGACAACTTCAGAATGATTATGCATTTCGGCATAAATGGCAAACTCAACAAAATAGTGACTGTTTATTTTACATAAATATAATCTGTTTTATATATGGTTCATTTTATATTTCAGTTAATTATATTTATGGTTTAACCAAACAAAATGTGTGTGCGTGTGGGGGGGAGGGGGGGGGGGGCTGGGCGAGCTAATTCCCCCCAATAACCCCTTAGACACGCCGCTGACGTTGTACAAATCTGACAAGCGTTTTACAAATCTGACAAACGTTGTACAAATCTGACAAGCGTTTTACAAATCTGACAAACGTTGTACAAATCTGACGAGCGTTGTTCAAATTTGAATAGCATTGTACAAATCTCACGAACATTTTTACAAATCTGACGACCTCTAAAATTCTGACGGCTTTTGTACGAATATGACGAGCTTTACACCAACTTGAGAACCTTTGTTTAAAAGTTGACGAGCTTTATGCCAACCAGACGACCATCGTACAAGATCATGATCAGGGGTATGCAAGCATGATCAGGGGTATGCAAGCATGATCAGGGGTATGCAAGCACGATCAGGGGTATGCAAGCATGATCAGGGGTATGCAAGCATGATCAGGGGTATGCAAGCATGATCAGGGGTATGCAAGCATGATCAGGGTATGCAAGCATGATCAGGGGTATGCATGATCAATGCATGATCAGGGGTATGCAAGCATGATCAGGGGTATGCAAGCATGATCAGGGGTATGCAAGCATGATCAGGGGTATGCAAGCATGATCAGGGGTATGCAAGCATGATCAGGGGTATGCAAGCATGATCAGGGGTATGCAAGCATGACCATGGATGACAGGCTATGTACAAATCTGAGAAGCTTTGCAACATCAAAAGACACATTTTGATTGGCAATAAAGACATAAAGCGTCATCAATTCGAAGAATTAGCAATGACTTGATAACGAGACCTTCGCGGCAGTGCGGTAAAGTTTCAGCTTTCTAATCTAGCGTCCCATTTCCGTTTCCCAGTGGGTCTCCAACCAGTGCTCCACGACTACATGGTTAATAAAACGGCCGTGTGCGTCTTTACGTAAATTCCAATGTAGGTCTGTTGGGACGTCGTAAACCTTGGTAAACCAACTAACCAATGACATTTCTCCGGCAGTCTTGCGCCCTCGATTTTCCTAACTTTTAAGGAAAAGAGCGATACTCATTTAATACAAGTTATGCAATTCCGTCAATGAATTGATTATTTCATTCATCAAATTCTGATATTGTACAGATGATTGCCATTCATATTTCTGAAAGTATTATTTTACTGTTGTACTATACATTTTCGGCAATGTTATTTTCTGATATGTTATAAAGAAAGCGCTTCAAAACATTGCAGCGTTTATTATCATGCTAAATTCGTGAGTGGTCCAAATATTTATAAAAAATACTGACAAGCCAATTAATAACCCTTGATGGAATTGTAGATGTACGGCGGCGACATGGCGTAATTAACATGGATTCCAGGGGTGGGCGGCGTCATGCACTCCCAAGTAAAATAAGGTAAAAAGTATGCTAAAAGTCTTTTTGCTGTTTAGCTAGTTTTAGCCTCTGACTGCTTGAAGTGTAATTCACTGCTATTTTGTCAATACCTTGAAAGATAGCTATACCTCTGAATCATCTATAATGGTGACGTTATACAAGTATTGGGAATATTTCTTGTAAAGACCTTCCCCTCTTTAGCTGTTTAATCCAAACCAAATTTCCAGACGGTAGTATAAGATAACATAACATACCAAGATGACGGGCTAAGAAGGGTCAAACAACACCACCACCATTAAAACAAAGCACACGAAAACCATCAAAGACGCCCAGAGTTAGTAAAATACTTATCAATGTTGACCTTGAAGTTGTGAACAGAATTGGAGCTAACTACCCACTCAGGCAAACCACTCCACTCATTAACAACTCAATATCTTCTTCTTAATTGATTTTTTTTTTTCCCTTTCAGTTTGGGTGGTCAGTTAAAGCTCTCAGTCGAAAAGTGGGGTCGTCTTTTTGCTGGAATTTTGTCGTTGAAAAATTACTTTAGAATTCATAAGAATTAATCATGATTAATTTGACCATTCGTATCAAAGGTATATACCATCAAGTGCACGAAAAGTGTGTTCGATTATCTTGTCCAATACATTCTTTTCGACCGCCAACGCCTTTAACAGTTTAACATATTTTTGCTCCTGGTAAATGCTTATTAGGATTCCGGATAATCAAGGACAACGAAGGAAAGGAGAAAAGATATATCCGCAGTAAAAATTGCTCAAACAGAAGCATGACGGTAGAAAAGTCATCATCTTGATAAATAAACAAATCGTCCTCCGTGGATCCATTCATTTATTACGAAAGACACCGCGCTAGATGCTATCTCTTAGGTGTTTGCTTACATGATCCTATACGGGAACTCGGCATTAGGGCCGTAATTTCCGGGGCAAGGGGACATGTTTTCAGCAGATTTTCAAAACTTAAGTAAATTTTGGGGAAAATTTGCGTCTTGTTTCCCCACTGTTTGGATAAGAGGCCATGCCACCCCACCCCCGCACACACACACTTTTCAAATGAGAATTACGGCCCCGCTCGGCAGGACTCCTTTGTAGGAGCATTGACACCAAGATGTTGCAGCAGATGCTGGCTGTAGCAACTGCCAGTCAGCCAGTCCCGTGTGTCAAACGCACGTTCTAAGTCTTTGATATGGGATAATTGTAGACTGGTAGATGGGAAACCACAATCCAGAAAACTAGATCACAATTTTGATGTCGGTGCTGCACTCGAACATACGACCTATATGTCCAGAAATCAGGTCACATTCTCGCAATAAGTCTCGAGTTCATCCAAAGCATGAATTGATTTCGAAGCTGAATAATATTTGTTTAGACGAGATGGAAAGAAGGGGAATGACACTTTAAGTGAACTATCCTAAAAGCTTAGGTACTGTGTGCCTCTATTTCATGTAATTCCATGGTTCAACTAGAGTTTATACATCTGCTTAAACAAGGGATAATACAACCTAAGTGACATCTACACAGTCTGTCAATGACCTCTTAACTGCTTAATGTAGGTGAATCATAAATACATTTTATGTCTGTTCATTTGTTTATACCTAATTATGCCATGATTAGAATGACGCTACTAATTCCGATGCTTCCATTTCCTTGTTAAATATAGATAAATACATCTGAACATATTTACTCGCAGAACCGCATTCACCGCTAACAAATTGTGAGCAAGAAACAAATCCGGGGAAATCCCGACTTCCAGGAATTCTCTTCGGGAAACCTTAATGGGAATCCCCGTTGATGATAATCAAGTGATTCCTTATTCATCTAGGGATCGAATTTTTGTGTTGGCGTTAATATGATACAAAAGTAAGTAGGCGTATGCGTGAGCTGAGAGCGTTCAAATCTGATTTTTCTCAAGTTGTGTTTTTTTTCCTTAAAATATGTAGGTCTACTTGGCCGGAAAATAAGTTGTTGATAGTTGTATCGCCATTAACCTGAGTCTCATAGACTGAAATTATCATCATCATATTGATGAAAATCAAGGGCGCCGTTGGGGTGTTACGAAAACAGAGATCCGAGACCCACTCTAAAACAGAGACCCTGATATACGAAAACAGAGACCCAAAGTACGAAAACAGAGACCTTGGTATACGAAAACAGAGACCCACTTTGGGTCTCTGTTTTCGTATATCAGGGTCTCTGTTTTCGCATACCAGGGTCTATGTTTTCGTACTTTGGGTCCTCTGTTTTCGAGTGGGTCTTGGGTCTAAGGGTCTCTATTTTCGAGGTCTGTGTTTTCGTAACACCCAGTGACGCGAGGCAATTTTTGTTTAGGATTAAACGCGTATGGCATAATAGTATCTGTTTTTTCAAACCTTAAGAAATTGTTCAAAAGTTAGTAAATAAACATATAGAGCGATACTTTCTGTTATTACCTTATAACATGCAGTCTGCCAAATATTTCTCCTATTCTTGATATTTTTGTAATATTTCGAAATGTTGAAACTAACACGAAGACCATACATCGTGTGAACATGGATAGTAATGTACAATAAATTCAAAGTTTTTGATTGGTCATACAAAAATACCGACAACCAATCAAAAACCGCCTTTTGGCATTCTTCGGAAAATATCAAATGATATGAAAAAAATATGAAAAAATGAAAATCCATGGGAATATTCCTGTAAAACGCTCAACGTAATTCTTGCAAATTGAAAAATCCCTCAAATTTCCCTATTTCATTTACATTTGAAAGTTGTAGTATCCAGGGCTTTAGGGTTTGGTGTAGAAGTGTTCGCGTTCCATTGAATGTGAACAGGTGAATGTAAACTTAAAACGGGGATAACTTCCACTGTTCAAAAGTGAAAGAAACACGAAAATGAGTGCATATATAATGAGTGCATATATAATGAGTGCATATATAATGAGTGCATATGTAATGAGACACAAATACTCTCGACAGTTGCTAGGTTGCATAATTTCTAAAGTAGGTCTTAATTGGTTTACCGTTTATTTCATATTTAAATTTCATTAACGTCAATTTGTAGAATATTTTCAGTAACGATGAGAGAAAAAAAGAAATAACTTGTTATGGGAAATTTTTTATAGGTTTTAATTTTCTTTATTATTTTCAATCTGACAAACAAACATTTGTTTTCTTTTCGGATGACTTATTGCGGAAAATGTCCTGGCGATCAGTGCCGAAGTCGGAAATATGACAATAGGGTTGGTTTATTATGTTGGTCTGTAAGTGATGTTAATAACGTTCGCACGTGTAGACCTTTTCAAACCGAGTTTAGCGAACGTGATTTCTTCAGTACTTTGACCAATCAAATGCTGGTGAAACTTTTCTTTTGTTTCCCAACCAATCAGGTGCAGGTTTGAGGAAAAAAATGTTAGCAGCGATACGCGCGCGTATTTCCTTCATGTATAACGCATGTATGATACGTGCGCTTAAAAACATTTTTTTTATACGCATGGTCCCATACCGTGCGTGAATTGTGCAGACGGCCAAGTTTCCTCCAGTATTTTTATTAGTCAATTTGATTCCTCAATACGATTGGTCCATTATGGACACGTGAATCTCAGCCATGTGACATTATTTAAATCAGTTATCCAGAAATTGACGATTCAGATTTGAAAAGGTCTATGGACTCTTTGCTGGGTATGTGTGTATGGTTTTGTATAAAAGTAAAGCTATTGTCATCTTTATATCCTGCAAAGTGAAACCATTTAGAAAAAGTGAGGCCCTTCACACCCGCGATCACTTTGCAAATGCATACTTAGATAATTTGGACTGTCATGAGTTCTCCCAGCATGCAATTTTGTTAGGCTTTACTTAAAAAAACAGTCCAAAAGTGTCTTTTTAAAAGCATTTGCATGTGATCCAGGGTTTGTTCTCACTTTGTATAGTAAAAGTACACAAACACTTACATTCATAGAATCCCATAATGTACCATTGTTGAGCACACCCACATCCACCCACCCTATACACACCCAGTTTTAACTCATGAGGTCTGAGGTCTATCAAATCATAATCTATACATTTAGGATCCATGACTCAAGATTTCCGAATCCCATAATGTTCATCAAGAATTTTCCAATTTTTTTCAATCCAAATTTGTACTTTGCCAATTTTCATATATTTTCAGATTTGACACTGAAAAAGAAAACAAAATGGTTGGCTTAATCAGCAAACATTTGGACCGCCGATTTTGCTTCAGTTTGGTCATCAAAACTTTCCGATGTTTCCAAAAATTTACAAGTTAAAGGAATATTCCAATATTTCTGAAACCAAAAAAAATCCACACTTATGTCAGAAAAATGATCAAAGCTGAAAGTCTACCATGAAAGTCTGCTTTATGTTATCAAACTATACTAGCGCTGGCAGTCTCAAATTGGATAGAAGTCTGCTTTATGTTATCAAAATTAAGAGCGCTGAATGTCTATCCATGGACTTATGGAAACGTCTCTCATTTTGAAGGAACAATAAATTCAGTGTAAACCATGTTTAGATGTGCTAGACCACGTTTAAAAGGAAGTCACGCATCTCTCAAAATTGGAAAAGAGTGGAGTAAATATACTTTTTATATACAAGGTGCAATAACCTGAATAACGGAGATCTACTAAACCAGAAGTTGACGAAATGTATGTGTGCACCCACTGCCCACGTGCCCATGCACTTGCCTGCTGAATATGTCCGTGCATGTGTAATGTTTCGAGGCGATTGTTAGTTATCTAAATTATTTTTCAGCTCATGTACCTCAGTTAATATGATATTGGAAAATTTGGTACCGTAAATGTATATAGAGCCCCATCATCATCCTTCGGCTGCGGAGCAGGCGACCACAAGTGTTCTCCATGTACAGCGATCTTTGGTAAGTGTGGCTATCTGTTCTGCTAGGATGTCTTCATCATACCCTAGCATACGTTGAATGTATTTAACATAAGAGGTGCGTGGACGTCCGGGTCTTTTTTGCCACGAGTTGGAATGTAGAGAGCATATCTTCTAGCAGGCCCCTCCTCTGGAAGACGAAGGATGTGTCCCAAGAATCTTAGTTGGCGATTCATTACACAGTGGATAAGAGGCTCGGTGATAGTCAAATCATATATGCTGTCATTTGAGACACGATCACTCCGTTTGATGTTTAGCATAATCCTAAAGCAGGAGGTAGAAAAAGCGTTGCTTTTGCACTCCATGTCCTGCGACACTGAATACCCAGGATTCACAGGCATAGAGGAGGATAGCCACGCAGGTAGTGTATAATAATTTCACTTTTGCAGAGATGGATAGTTGGGAACTTCTCCACAAAAGCGCACCATGTTAATCTCTTTCGTCTTTTTAGGTCGCTTGCAGCAGACGCCATTCTGAACCAAGATATTTGAAATCTGAAACATGATCTGAAACATGGGTTCATCTTATACTTGAAGTGTTAGATGGGAATGACAGTTAACAGTCATACACTCTGTCTTGACTACACTTATTATGAGGCCAGGATATTCTGCTGCAACTGCAGTTCTTGTCAGCTGTGCCTGTGCCCAGGTAATAGTGGATTCCAACAGAGCAATGTCATCAGCAAAATCCAAGTCGTTTAACGTTTTAACTGGATAACGACTGGAGCGACGAGAATGTGCTTAAACTCCAGAGTCAAGATCAGAGGTGGCCTTCTTTAGTAGAAAGTCTTCTAACACTATGATAGGAATGGAGCCATAAAATCACTGTGAAGAACTCCGGTGGAGACATCAAAAGAATAGGATATGTTGCCATCTACTATTATTGTACCTTTTGAGCTGTTTGTAGAGTGCGCTTATGGCGTTGACCACAGCTTCTGGTATTCCATAATGTCGTAGCACATTCTGTTGATGGAATTAAATGCCTTTTTGAAGTCTATGAATGTTACTGTAAGAGGAAGCTGGTAATCTTGAAATCCATCGATGATCCTTCTAAGAATGTGAATCTGTTGGGCGCAACCTCTCCCTTGATGAAATCCAGCCTGGTTGTTCCTCAAGATCGGGTCTACGTGATCTCGGATTCTATTAAGCAGGAACTTGTTGTAAACTTTGGCTGTAATTGACAGAAGAGGTATTCCCCGGTAGTTGGTCATGATACTAAGGTCTCCCTTTGTGGGTAAAGGGACAATAACGCTAGTGGTCCATTTGATTGGTGGTGTTAGAGTACTATACACTTTTGTGCAAAAACCATGGACTACGTCCGCCATTGCATCCCCGCCATTCCAGAGTGCTTCAGATGTGATTGCGCAGTCAAGACCTGCAGCCTTGTTGTACTTCATTTGGTGAATGGCTTTCACACGTGTTGGGGGATTGACCTCGATTGGGAAGTCCTGGGCAGTAGGTAGAGCCAGTTCAGAAGGTGGATGTCCCATGTTGCTGTTGAGCAGAGAGCTGAAGTATTCCATCAATTCTGCAAGGAGGTCTTTGTCACTTGTTGGTGGAGTACCATCTCTTTTATTCACCTTGATACTGGGTTTCTTGTCTTTGCCAGAGAGGCCATGGATGATTTTCCATGTTGTGGTGTAGTCTCCAGTCAAGTCAGCCAGTCTGAGATCTTCCATCTGCTTGTTTAGCATAGCAGATTTGATTTGTCTGTTTTGTATGACCCATTTAAGTTGCTGTTGAGCCTTCTTCCATTTTTCTTTTGACTGTTTTGACTTGGAGATCAGATATCTTCTTTTGGCCTCGTCCCTCTACGTCTTTAGCGGCGTGGATGTGTCAGTCACCCAGCTTGGCATGCCGCATGATCTGCGTTTATCTACTACTTTCTCTGCTACTTTTGCAACAGTATTTGCGAACTGATCGTATCTCTGTGTTATTGGAGTAGATGTATCGTTACAGTGGAGGGCTTCAAATCTGTTTGGCAATTCGAGCTGGCACTCTTCTCTTTTAGAAGCATCTTGAAGCTTCTTCCAGTCAAAGGTTGGTCTGTTGCAGGGTTTCCCTTTGGTGGTTATTAGGCTGCAAACGAGCAAGATGCTGACAATTAGGTGATCAGAGTCTAATTCCATTGAATTGTAGGTTCTACAGTTCCTTAGGGAGTTATACCATTTGTTGTTTATTTAGATGTGGTCCAGCTGATGTATCAACCCTGCTGGATGCATCCATGTCCATTGCCGGTTTTTAGGTTGAGAAAAACTCATTTGCGCTGGACGAAGTTTGTGTTCCCCACACACAATCACAAGTCTCTTAGCATTGTTGTTTGTGGTATCAGAGAAACAGTGGCGTCAAATAAATTCTTGGTGTGTTTGATGACTGTCGATGCCAACCCTAATATCGAAGTCCCCCAGGATCAGGTGGATGTTGTGAGTTTTGACCTGTTCTAAATGGTTCTCAATGATGTTATAGAACTCATTCTTGTCTTCAGGGGACGCGCACTCAGTAAGAACATATATGGCTGCCACAGTAAACTTGGGGTTGCCATGGAAAGTTGCAGTGATGATCCTGTTGGAAATGGAGTTCACACTTTGTACACACCTGTAAATGTGTTTTGACATCAGTAGACCTACACCACCTTGTCTCTGGTCTGTGGCTGAGCTGGAGACCTACCATAAAGAACCACCTTGTCTCTGGTCTGTGGCCGAGCTGGAGACCTACCATATAGAACCACCTTGTCTCTGGTCTGTGGCTGAGCGGTAAACTAATATCCAGTTCTTATTATCTGATCATAACTCTTCAGTGGGATAAGTTGTAGTTAGGCGATGTTCTTAATGCCAATAATGTCAGTTCCTGCGTCTGCACAGCCTGTGAACAACTGATGAGCCTTTCCATGTTGGTTCAATGTGCGTACTTTATAGGTACATACAATAAGAGGGTTAAAGGAAGGCAGACGACACTTTTCAAGACCAACAGTTCGTGATGTTGTGCCGATTTCCCGCTGGCCTGTGATAAAGTCACCAGCTGACGGACGCCCATCTGCCTTCGATTAAGAACATGTTTTCTTTCTTGTAGTTTTTGTAATCAAAAGGGTGCCAAAATTGTTTCGATCCGGTCTGGCAAGCTGTACGAGTGATCAGCCCTGATGAGCTTGGTTCCAGAAGTAACAGCAGCCGATATCTACAAAATAAGTTGTAGTTCGCTTCTGTCCTGAAAGCATGAATCCTAATTAAATTACCGGAATGGTAATATAGCGGTTATACCTGGAAATTATGATGAAATTACAATGTAAATGGCGAGTTTTAACTCAATCCTTAATACATTATATCTAAAAAGGCTTCTCTCATTTGGAGAGTAGAATCGAATCAGTGCAATCCATATGCACACCAACTGACCAAGGAATACATGCGCAGATGTACTAAACACTGTTTTTTTTGTTGGTTTAAAAATGAGTCACGGGTCTCTAAAACTATTTAAAGAGTGGGGTGCGTGACGGACCTAATACAACAGTACCTGTATAATATGAAATGTTTAAAGTTTAATGTTTCTTATCAAATATTGTTAGTTATCTATTGCTCTTAGCTCATGTAACTTAATAATATATTAGGAATTTTTGGAAAAAAAAACCTTCCTGAACTTGTGGTGCAATTTCATTGTAATTTGCGGTTTTCTAACTGAATCCTTAAACGCATTATTCAAAATAGTTTAACGTCTCTCATTTGAAAGAATAATCAATTCAGTAAACCAATGGCAGCTGCACTAAACACTGTCTTTTTTATTTTAGGGGTTTAAAAAGGATGTTATGCATCTCTGAAAATAGGAAAAGAGTGGTACTTCAAGGAACGCAAGGTGCAATAACGGAAAAGACTTATATAGCAAAACAGTAGTTGATGAAATGTATATGTGTGCACCCACTTGCCCACTTGCATGAATCTGTCCATGTGTAATGTTTCTAATTATATATTTGATTAGTTATCTTTTTTAGCTCATGTAACTTAATATGATATTGGCAAATGAAAAATTGCGAAAATTGTGATGAAATTCTAATGCATCACTGTAGACCATGCGCAGATGTACTGGACACTCTTTTTTTGTTTGGCTTAAAGGCCAGTTGCCGTTTTTAACGTACGAGGTAAAATGAAATTCAAATCCTGTGTTTTGATTGGCCGAAATACAATGGTATAACGTACACTTACATTGATAGGCCAATCAGTATCGTTTTGGAATAAATTGTACGCCGCCACATTTTAATCACGATAGATGGCCTTTAAAGATATACGGACAGATAGCAACAACTTTAGCTTAATTGGAAGAAAATATTAAACATGAAAATACGCTATAAACCATGAAAATAGGCTATAAACCATGAAAATACGCTATAAACCATGAAAATAGGCTGTAAACCATGAAAATATGCTATAAACCATGAAAATAGGCTGTAAACCATGAAAATACGAAATAGATCATGAAAATATGCAATAAACCATGAAAATAGCTCAAACATATCATCAACATTGGTTAAATCTTACCCATTTGACAGCATTTTGAATTATAGAGCCTTATAGAATAATTGATTATGCATATTTATTGTAACTTTTTGACATCACAACAAGAAAACAAATGAATTTCCTCGTGTAAGCATATTGTTTTTCAGTTCTTTACCACCATTCTTTGAATAAGGGCAGTTAAACATAACCAAGAGATTGTGAATTTCTATAATCCCGTCAAAATTTAGCAGGAGAAGAAGTCTAATGGTTTTCAGTGACTTAAATTTAGGACAGAATTTTCAGCTCTTTCTGGTAAATTAAAAATATCTGCCTGTCCATTTACCTTTAAAAAGGGAGTCACGCGTCTCTGCAAATATGGAAAGAGTGGGGGTACAAATATGCTCTCTGAATCAACTCCCTGAGGTTAAATGACGGAAATCGTATATATAACCAAAGAGCTTTTGATATAACACAGTAGTTGATGAAATGTACACCCTTTTGCCCACTTGGATTTATCCAAATGTAATGTTTCCAATCAAATTTGGTTGATTATCTAGATTATTTTTCAGCTCATGTAACTTAATATGATATTGATAAATTGATAGGGCCTATCTGAAAATTGTGATGAAATTTCAATGTAAATTGCGGGTTTACGCAATATTTCAAAAAGATTATCGCATTTTGAGAGAACAATAAATACAGTGTTATCTATGTTCAGATGCGTTGGACCATGTTTTTGTTAAAAGGAGTCACGGGACTCTGAAAATATGAAAAGATTGGGATGACGAAAAGACCTCATGAAACAGTAGTGGATGAAATATAGGCCTACGCACACTTGACGCTTGAATCTATCCAAATTTAATGTTTCTTATCAAATATTGTTGGTTATCTAGATTGTTTTGTAGCTTATGTAACTTTCGGAAATTGAGTAATTTTACCTTAAAACGGTATAAAATAAATTGCAAGGGTTGTGACTTATTAAAATGCATTTTTTCAAAATGCTCCAAAATTCTCTTTCTCTCTCTCTCACTCGCTCTCTCTCTTTCTCTCTTTCTCTCTCGCTCTCTCTCTCTCTTGGAGTTTGAAGAAAAGTGATGACTTCTTATAATGTGTAGTCGCGCTTTTACAAGATTTCTGAAATAATGAAAAATAACTTGCGGATTTGTGAAAATTATTTAGCAATAATTGCGTGATAGTTACGAAGTCGTTTTACTTTTGCGAAAGTGAGCATAAACAAAGTAAACTTTGTTACAAACCTTAAATGAAACGACTGATAAGCGTCTATGACTTAAACTTCACCACACAAATGGCGGCTTTCATATATCACTGTTAGCTCAGTGCGCATGATTGAGTGTCCCAATCGGGGGACTTATTGACTCTTCTGATCGGCGGTACGAACCGAACTGATAAAGATAAAGCGATGGTGGAGGCATGGGCGCCTCGCCATTGGGGCAAGGGGTACTTTTGCTAATCATTATTTTTGTATTGAATTACATGTACAATTAAAAAGATGTTCGTATTTTGTTCCCTCCCGAATCATGTTTTTCCCCGTCCAACTAAATGTACTTAAAGCCGCAGATGGATGTATGGGGGCTTCAGAAAGTGAATCAAATGGTCAAAACAAATAAAAGTCATAGATAGATAAACCCTAAATGCTAATGATGACAAACCGGGCTGTGGCAGAAAGTATTTCAACGCAACAAAAATGAAAAAAAAAAAAAACAATCAATTAAAATAAAGCTATAAAAAAATATTTTGATAGGTATTTAGAGAAATTCATGTGAACACAAGTTGCAATTAATTAAATTTCGAAAAAGAAAAAAAATTCCAAGACGAAAATTGAAAGTCACTTTGAGTACAGGGCCCCTACGTTTCACAAACCACCCTTGATTTAAGTATTATTTTCTGATCAGTTATGCAAAGTGAGGACTTTTCCATTGTAAATAAATTTTCTGAATCATTTACGGCATACCACAAAAATAGAAAGACCAGGCCTTCGAGAACGAAAGGTTTATGATTCCACATAAAGATTACGTGATTATGTACAGTCCGGTCCACGCTACCCATCGGGAGATCTCCCCATTGGGAGATCTCCCGATCGGGAAATGTTTTGTCATCATAACCCACAATGCATCTGTCCAAATTCAAATCGCTCTAAGGAAATACATAACGGTTAAATAGGTTAAAACCAAAGGTAGGGAAAATGCATGCGTAATATTCAAATTGTATTGGTGTACCAGAACGATGAAACTATTATGTCCATTTTCACCAGTGCAAATTTGAATTTCACCAGGAAATTTTAACGTAATCTTTAAAAGTTAATTTCAACATTTTCTGAAGAGCAGATTTGAATATTTTTATTACCAGCAAACGCTCAAATTACACAGAAATATTAATTTCAATAACATTTCCAAAGTGTACAACTTTAGATTTACAGAATTTGACAAGCAAAAAAAATGATAGTAATAACGGCTGAACTTATTTAGCGACAATTTAAATTATGGTCACTGAGCATGTCTCGCAATGGCGAGATCTCCCCATCGGAAACGTGGACCGGACTGATGCATAGGCCTATCCACGGGTTCTTAATACAATTTTGCGAAAGGCCATCATTTCACAGCAGCTTCAGCCGTGGGCCAATCGCATGGCAAAACCAGCGTCATGTGACAAACAAAACCCGTCAAAACAAGTTTTGAATACAAACAAGTTGAGAG
>JAIGNY010003719.1:175000-180000 GCA_020152595.1 Chiridota heheva | reverse complement strand
TATTTTGTTGAAATATATTTGTATCGTTCTTTTTGCCAATCTGTTACGTTTGGCTTAACATTTGGTATTTTATGTTTTGTTGTAAACAGGACAAGACCGCAAACCAGCTTTCAGCTGATGAATGAGCGACACTGCATAAAGATGAGACATAAATATATAAATACATCAATATAACTCATATTGCACCACTCATCCCATATGCTTTACTGGAAGACAAACTTCAAAATAGTTGTAGAAAACTGTACACGCATACGCATATGAAATAGAATGAAGGTGAATACTTTATGATAGGAGTGTAAGCTCTCCCCATAAGTAACAAATCTTTGTCAGTCCTTAAAATCAACCTATCTTCCGGACTGGTAGAAGATAAATCAATTAACATATTTCTTTGAAACGAAACATTTTTGTTATAAAAATCGTTCCCCTTTTCAAGATGACGTACAATAACAAGGTATATTATGCAATACTAATTTACTTTCGAAGCCTTGATCTATATCAGCGAGAAATGTTTGTGACACACTTTTTAATTCACAATAGATTAGCAAATATTTCTCTCTGCCAATTTGTTGACATCCGCTTGTGGGTGCCTCTGGCAGTGAAACTACAACTATACTCAAAACTGTCAAAACTCTGAATAAAGAAGTTTTCATCAAATTGTTAGTAAATATTTATTTAGCTAAAACATTCAACATAGTTTTTCCAAAGTGTAAGTTTTGTTTGAATTATTTTGGAACTGGTCTGAATGTCTGAAGTGCTAACGTTTGACGCCAAACCATAGATTGAATTTCTAACGAGGCGAGATCATGAGAACTGCAGGGGAAACAAAAATCCTTGCGATTGCAGTAAGTTGAAGCGGTGCATACAAACATTTAATTAAGGGGGGACATATTTACGCAACTCTTACAGCAATTTATAAACCATACACCAATCAATATTCGCTATACCATACCCGCGCAATTTTTTTTTTTTGACTGGCAATGCGAGATCATCTACAGTAGATGAACACCATGCTTATATCCACTACATAAGACTTCATAAAGTATAAATCATTATTGCCTGATTGCGAAAGCGCATCAGAAAATTATCAAATTATTAATTTGTAAATAATTACAAATTGATAGTACAACTTTATAATTTGCAATTATATATATTTTTTTCCTGATGGCCGCATGGGCTTTTGTAATTCATCATCTTATTCTTTAATTGTTTAAGAGGTTTTAATCCATTTCACAAACATCACATGTAGTGTACGGTATATTAGAGGTAAACCTACATCGGTACCCAATACAACAAAAATGATGCACTATCTGACTATCCAGCCCGTGTTAAATCTTAAAGCTAAGCTATACAACAGTACAACAGGTATATGAGAGATTGTCAACATCTGGATAAAGTTGAAGTTCAAAAGGCAGAGGAACAGAAGAAAGCACTGGAAATGATCCATTTGAATAATCTCATTGGAATGTGGAATTATTTTCCCGTTATAGGAAGAGGTGCACAAACTAGGAAATAACGTTCCTTTGACTTAAATGGGACACATCCTGGGTAAATCTTCAGCGATTTAGATCTACGGAAAACCTCTGGTCCCTATATGAGTTGCGGTCATTTATGTTTATCTTGTGTAACCGAAGACGATAAAAGTAACAAAATGTTGGCAGAAGTTTACAAAATTCACTTTAACAAGTGGGATAAAGTTCTAATATGTTCCTGTAAAGATAGTGATGACTGGCTGACTATAGTATTAGACTATATAGAATGGCCATTAAAGTCTCACTTTCCACAGAACTCTTTTTTCGTTTTTTTTAATGAAATATTTTCTTGTTATATTTCTGGCTTACAACTATTGCGTCTGTTTGCAGATTTGTGAATCAATATATACAAGCGATATCAGGGTGCGCGCGGGACCCCCTATTAAACCATATACCCTCCGCACTTAGTCTCTTTTTGCTAAAAGTTCCCATTCTAATTGAAATTAAGGTTGATATCTACATAAGTCTATTAACGTCTTTGAATTCTGCATCAAACAGTACAAAAGTTTGTCAGAACTAATGTTCCCCCCTCCTTTCAAAAATTCCTGGATCCGCACCTGGTATAGTGAAGTAACGTATCGGCATTTAAATGAATTTGAAAGGATATTTCAGTGAGAAAAACATTGAATACATAAATGTATCAATTATCATACAATTGAAAAAGAAGACGATTGTGCGCATGACATTGCTCCCATAAGTATGTCTTTCCATATCATGCATGCAGTTAAACAAACTTGGAATATCCTTAAAACTCGATAGTTGACAGAAACAATATATAAAACTAATTAAGGTCTTTTCTATTTTAATTTTCATTTAGTCTTCTAGTATACGAGGGACATCTCTACTTCAAAACTTTAAAGGCCATGCAATTATCGTCCCTAACGTGGAAGTAGGCCTAAATTGATTTCAATTCTTGTGTTTTGATTGGTCGAAGCATAATGGTAATGTGTGCTTACATTGATAGGCCAATCAGAATCGCTTTGGAATAAAATGTACGCCACCACATTTTAATCACGATATATGGCTTTTAAAAACCAGAGTTTTGTGCGCGGAGTTCAAATTGGAATACATTTAAATTTCAAAAACCAGATAATTTGAACTGTATTATTACAAGGAATACTCCTATTATGATATACGTCAACAAAAATTTATCAGAAAGAGGGAAATTTATTTGCTTTGCATTGCTTACAATTGTTCAAACGGTCCTGAAATTATTAAAACTTGAATGACCAAGACGAAACTGAAAAGTTAATTTAGTTGACTTCAAAACTGTCAACCAGGTCACTCTAACGTCATATCGTACAATTTTAAGAATTCTGTCACGTGGTCATGGCAAATACATGACGTGCATACTAGGCCTACTCCGTGTTACAGGAATCCAATTTAGATTTTATGATTTTTCCCCCTTAAAAGGTTATTTTTATATCTGATATAGTTAATGTTATGACGATATAAAAATGCCCAGGTGACTTTTCAAAGCTTTTTGCTTTTCATTCATATCTGTGATATCCTGTCATTTCAAGATTCAATACAAAAATCTGCCAGAGCCATTAACAGATAAAAAGGCACTTCTGCCAGCCATAAGTGCTCTATAAATGTGTAGTTGGTTCCATTTTAAGCACTTCCATTCTACATACGAAAGTGAAATCAAAATTACTGAAAAATCGAAGTTTTATTTTTATTTTGCTTTCATTCATTCTTTTATTCGCTACTACGATCATACGAGATAGGTTCATGTTGTGTGGCATTTCCGCTTAACGTGAGTATTTATTATGTAAGTGCACATGGTCACCTATCCGTCGCGAATCGAATCCATGCATGGAAGCTCCTGATTAGGGGAGCTCGCTGAACTAACTCTAAAAAAGAAATGGTCAACTCAGTTTTGACCAATACTTGGTTAAATCTACACCGAACCAGCTTTGGTCAAAATTTAGAAATAGATTTGACCACAATATGGTCAAATTTGTCCATAATTACCATATTAGGGTCAAATTTGACCATGTTATGGTCAATTAATTTTGACCAAAGTTGGTTCGGTGCAGAGTTGACCATGTCATGGTCAAATTTTACCATTCCTTTTTTAGAGTGTAGAACGTAGACGGACGACGACGGTTGCAACACATCAAGTAAATGACATGAGTCTATCTTTCTGTCTGTCCGTGGTCGGAGTCTTTATTGACCTATAAAAATCATTGGTTTGTTGGTTGGGTAGGTTTGAGACCCACCTGGAACCGAATCCGGGACTGATGATATGTATGACCGATAGACCACGGCAGCCTCTGCCTACAATCGATTCAAGACTTTGGCAAAGATCGATTGGCATGGCGGCAGCATATGAGTAATATGACAAACAACGGCGAGGCTCCGTTTGCATTATAATTTGCCTGTCGAGTTTCCCTCGGATAAAAAGTGCAGTTTGATTCAATTAACACGCGTTATTTTCAGAATCTTACTGATACTGCTTAAAACCCGAAGAACCCTGAATAACACCAACAATTAAAAAACACAACTAATGAATAGACTGCTCGATTGTATGGCGTGGAGGCATAGGCGGGATTTGGGGTGTAAAGGGGAATTTGCATTGCACTTTGTATGGTACACTGTAAAAAATCTGAGGAAAAGTTTCACCATGTGTGTGAGGAAAACGTTTTCCTCTTGAAGAGAAATCTAAGTTTACCTCAATAAGAAGGGTAGAAAATTAGAATAATTACTTTCCTCGTAAATCCGAGGAAAGGTTTCACCATGTACGTGAGGTAAACGTTTTCCTTGGTTTCACCATGTACGTGAGGTAAACGTTTTCCTCTTGAAGGGAAATTCAAATTTTACCCCAATAAGAAGGGTAGAAATCTAAGTAGAATAATTACTTTTCCTCGTATGAAGTGAAACCGAACCAACCAATCATTGTGCAGTAAACACGCGTCAACAAGCCTACTTGCGACCAATCAAAAGCTGACACTCGCGCCGCGTCGATATGCATGTGCGATATCATCGATAAAATCCGGAGAAATCAGAGGTAAACCTCCGTAACAGATGTAAGAAATAGACGTTTTAGCTGGTCTCATCAAGTTTTTCTTAATGTGAGTATTAAGTAATCGATATTGTTTAAGTGTGGGTCATGAAAATCATTACAGAATACATAAGAGTTTCGAGTATATGAGCAAAATCAGCGGAACTTATAAGTTCCTGTATCTTAGGGTGATTTTATGATTTTTCCCCCACTGTCGGTCCACGGGAAAATTCCACTTATGGGTGAAGGGACATAAGTTTGCTACGGGGAGGTATTGTGACGGGGACGGATATTCCCAGCCCCATCCATATTCAGATATTCCTCGAATATAGCCCAATACCTTGTATAGTTACTTGTATATCACCTTGGATTCTCTCTCTCTCTCCTCTTACTCTCTCTCTCTCTTCTCTCTCTCTCTCTCTCTCTCTCTCTCTCTCTCTCTCTCTCTCTCTCTCTCTCTCTCT